>JAOWBL010000693.1:0-16965 GCA_028564865.1 Zenarchopterus dispar | reverse complement strand
TATATATATCACAAAATATTGAATCTTAATGTATCAGTTGTTTGAACTGTATCATCCTGTGCCACACAGAGCTTCCCCTCACGGCAATCTTCCCAGTATTGAGAAAGTCTGAGGTTTACCATTCTGACACCTCAGTGGGGGAGTGTGGCAGGAGACTCTGGTGAGGCTTTTACGGCATGAAAAAATCATCCACTGTCCACAAATAGGGTACAAGTCACACTTCCTGAGAGCCTCCTGGTCATCTGGGAATGAAAGCTTTGAGCTGGAAACGACACGAGAGACGTCGAGTTTGTGTTCGTGTGTGTGGGCTCGCTGGTGTGTTTCTGTCTTCAATGCATGTGTCTGAGTGCCATCTTGCAGATTTTGTAACGCATTTCACGCTTGGCCAGGCACTTTCTGTGGCACAGATCACTGCCTCTTACTGATCCATCTTTCCTGCATCGCAGAAAGTCACAAAAACACTTGATTCTGAGCACAGCTTCAGCTTTTCACAGCATGGCATTTAAACTGCTTATACCAATATTTGGGCTTGACATTGCATTACCGGTTGATGAATTATACAAATATCTGACATTTTAAATCTAATTTTTTACAACAATATATTGTAATGACAACACATCTGGTAAGTTACATTTTCATGTTCTCTGGAATTAGAAAATGTCTCATTTCATATTAATTTGGTTGGAAACAATGTAAACATAGTTACATCTACATATTCTTGTGCAGTTAAAGGAATATTTTATTACATTTAATGATAAAACTTTATTCAGACTTTTAGATAGAGATTTATTTGAAGCTGTGGCAGGATGCAGGCCTGGACTGTTCAGGTGTGATCAGAAGGATGCCGAGCCAGCAAATGCAAAGAGGAATGGACATAAAAAAATGTTCTTAGAAAAGCAATTGCTGCTCCACATCAATCTGGGAAGGGTTATAAAACCATGTCCAAACAATAATCATTTCAACATTCTACAGGGGAAAGCTTTCAGGACCACTGCCAATCGTCCTGGAGGCAGACATCCCCAAGCACCCACGCCATGCTCAGAAAAATACAAGGAAAAAAAAACCAAAACAAAACAGGAGACCAACAGGCCTCACTGAGCACATTAAAGTTGATGGCCTACTTTAAAAAAAAAAACAAAACTGAACTTGAGTTTGTTTAGAAGAGCTGCCAGGAGAAAGCCTCTTCTGTACAAACAAGACCTCTGGAACAATGTCATCTGGACAAAAGTCACAACATTTTACCAGAGACGCATTTACCTGCATAGTTTAGTCAAGATATAGCAATAACATAACAAGGCTGTTTGATTGGACTCTTTGACCCAATATACAGTGACGCAAATGTAAAGTGACTGAAAATTATGAATTGAATCATAGGGAGTTCTTAGTATTACACAGCTTTTCCTTTTTGGCTTAACTTTTGTTTAACAAATAATGGCGTTATGAAAATAGTCACTTGATGTTTTTCCTTCAAGTTGAATTTGTCGGAGACCCACTACAATAAGAGGATTTTCACATACATAAGAATAAAAAAATAACTAGATTTAAAGGGAGTTACTAAATTTTGAATACAACTAAGTAATCAGAGTGACTGATTTAACCTCATTTTTTTCATGCTTTAATCACTGAAGCCTCATTAATGTAAGACTGAGCTAAAATTGTCGGTACACCTTATTTAGGAATGATTATAATCAGAGTGGAAAGTTAATTTCACTCCTGCATGACCTCATATGAGGGTTTTCAAACCTCTTTAAAATGTGATTCTCATCCACAAATACCATTTCTTTTGTGTTTTATGGGCCTCTACAAATCAAATACTGATGTGCACATCAAGGGCAATGTTGGGCTTCAGCATGTTCCTTAAGGACAATGGAGATGGATGGCTGAAGATCGGTCGTTCTAACTCTGAAACCAGCGAGACAAAAATCTTACTTTTCCAGAAGGACGGGAGGTCTGCTCATGAGGGTGATGCGTCTCCAGTACCAAACCATGATGATGAGGATGCTGGGTGTAAGAAAGGTCTTCATGGCAAACCAAACCTGTGTGAAGCCTCCATTCTGATGAATGCTCTTGAGGGAAAATGAAACACAATCATTGTCCACCACTGGTGCTGTCCATTTTATTTTGGCTGCAAAGACAGCTGAACGCTATCACTATATCACAGGATCGCATATAAACTCACAACAAGCCGGATGTCTGTGACTTCTCCAATCCCCATGTTGATTTTCTTGCGCTCGTTGACAGGCAGGCGGATGTTGAGAAGATAGTACTTATGTGCTACGCTCCCCAGCTCCATGAATGGCAACAGGTCGCACTCATAGAAACGACCCTCGTACTTGCTCGTCTGGATAATAAAAAGGTTCACACAATGACTGGTTAAAACGCATTGCTCAATAATGACGTACCTGCCAGGGCTGCAGGTAAACCCACAATAATTAGGTGGTATATTCATGATGATGTTCAAGTGTGGGCTTTGTCAGCATATACTGGCATGTAACCAGTCGACCGAAGCAGCATACAGTCAGTACATGTGGGCATTCACCTGCAAGAAATGAGGGCTCCTGCATCCACTGCAGCTATATTTGCACATTGTGCAAAACTAAAGTGCTAGTATCCATGTTGGCCTAAAAATGCAATGATTGTACACAAGATTATCTTCCCTTTCAGCTTTAAAGATAAAAACCAAATGAAAAAAAAAAAAAAAACAACTGATGGATGGATTATGATGAAATGAAATACTCTATAAAAAAGGCACATAATTATCACATTAAGACAGGGATGTTTTTGGTATGTCTGAGAAAAGTATTGCCTCAGGAGGCAAAACCTCAATGTGAATCCCTCTAAATATGGCAAAGACCGATGTGTGGTGCTACTGTAAAGTAATAGTACATATAAAAGCACGTACACACATGTGAAATATGCAGTCACTATCAACGCTGATAATATGGCTAATTAAGCAGCAATTAAATACTGATGAGTTGATATCCCAGGCTGATGAGTTGCTAACCTTTTACAACTGTAGTTTTTATAACGGGCCACTAAAGAGTAAATAAATAAAAACTGTGACTAAGTGAATACCTGAGTCACTCTAGGACAGGTCCATAATGCAAAGCATTTGTTCTCATTTGTAGGCTGGTTATGGTAAAATCACTACCCTACCTTAGGAGTGGTAAAGTTACAGTTAAGCTTCCTCTGTACATAGGAATGAGCCATCTCCGTCCACTCGCTGACTGTGTCATCTCTGTAGGCCAGACCAACATCAATGGTGGCCACAGCTCCTTCCTCTGAAAAGAAAAAAAAAAATGACCAAATTTAAGTCTTGCATTAACATGTGTTCACATTAACAGGTGTTCAGAGTTTTAAAGTGAAAGGATGTGAGACAAATTCCTTTATTCATTCAACTGAAGTGTGATCGAAAACTTTAAATGACATCAAAATTCATCAATACCAATAATGAACAGTCCTCTGAATAATGGATTCAGGTGTACCTTTAAGGTCGTGTACCCTGTTCCAACCCATCTGTTATCATCCTTGTGATGACACAGAATTAAGTCCTGTTGATGGGCAGCTATGGCCTTTTCATCTGAAGCCCAGCACTGACTCTTCATATTATAACCAACAAGTCTATCATTCAACCTTACTTTTGGGTCTCAGAGGCCAATTTCACAGTAGTACAAGTGTTTGAAACGAATAAAATGATGACGTAGATCTCAGATATTGATACCTGCCATAAGGTAAAAATTTCTCAGCATATAAACGTGGCCCAAGACAGTCACGTTACTAGAATTATTAAATCAGCATGTATACGTTCAATTATTCAGGGTGTACTCCTCAGTGGCCCAAATTTAGGCAACTTCCTTCTTGATATAAAGCTCAATAATACTGTGAGCTGTCCTTTAACATCCCTGGCCATCGAGTCAAGCAAAAAGATCCAAAGCTAGGCCATTAAAGCTTCATCTTTAGATCACATTACAAAGCCAAGTGTCCTCTCCTTCAGCTCTCCAGAGTGCCACTTGTGCCATTACGAAGCAAGCAGGAATAAACAGAAAGAAACCCAGTGGCCTGTGCTGTAAGAAAGGGGGAGGGAAAAAACAAGATAGAGAGAGAGGGAGAGAGAGGAAGGAGGAACTAGATGAGAACTGGCAACAGACTGTCTGTGTAATGCCCTCCCCTCTGCCATTGGTTGAGCCCAACGCCCTCAAATGTCAGCTCACTTCATGCAAACATTCCAGTCCGGCGGCCATTGCCATGGAAACTAAGCCTTCTCAGCAGCTGTGTTATTGCTGGACACTGGCCAAGGGGTCCTTGTGCTGAGGTAGAGTGGGGCAGGTGGGTGGAGTGGTTAATAAGGGTAGCGCTCCTCTCTGGGACAAACACTGGTTGGGTAGTCAAGAGAGAGATACCTTTGTGCTCATTTGGCACAAAGCTGCAGACAGAATCTGCATAACTTAAGCACAAAGAATCCTGGTGAGGCCTTAAACTGACAATCTGACAACGTTTAGTTAAGGCACACCTGAATCCACAGGAGTTTGAAATCAAATATCTACAATAAAACAACTGTCTTGAGTCTGAGCCACTTAAATCCATTTTTGTTTAGCAATCGTAAAATGACTGAAGATTTGGCTTGGTTTTACAGAATAGATTAAAATGCTTATCTACTGGAATCAAAGTCTGAGTGCTTTACACAAGACTTATTAGAAAAGTAACCAAGTTTCCACCGAGTTCAGTGCAGCTGTAAACAGGACATGAGAAATGTCAACATCAACGTGTTATCAAAACATTTCTCCTTCAATGTCGGTCCTGCAGCCTATGTGAATAACGGAGATCCGATCAGCGGATTCTCTCCCAGACTGGGAAAAGCCGACATGCCGGCATCTATATAACAATAATTACTGGGAGGATAAAAACTTTAACTGTAAAACCAGAATTAATGATGTCGGAGCTCAGCGTTTAAACGTTAAACGGAACTTTAACACTGCATTTTGGTACCTGTCATTGACAAATATTATTATGAACACATTTTACCTCCCAAAATGGTCCTGCTTCGAAGGAAGACCTTTTAGGAATCCAACTTCCCCGCCATTTCTTACTGGTCAAGTACTTCTTAAGCAACGGTCACAAAGGTTCCTACGAACGGCGAGTTCATGCCAATCCCACATTTTGTGGGGCTATATAAGTGGCGGCTGTCTGTGCCCTGATCATTTTATATGCTGGAATATTCATGGAAATGTTTGTAATTTTCTAGATGGCAATCATGACGAGAAGACTGCAGCTGCACCTTCTACAGCTGCAGGGAGAAGAAGAAGATGATCTAGCGGTTGTAGCTGCTGCTTTGGTTCAGCTGCGGCTGAGGAGCGTATGTACTTCCATTCGCAGTTCTGGAAGTATGTTCTTCCAGAAGTACGCAGCAGATGATCATTGAAATTACTCAGAGGCAAAGCCTTTACATAATGCAGTAATGCATAATGATTAAATAGTGTTATAGCACAACATCATTGTATTAATGAGGCGAAAAACAGCTGGAAACTAGATTGTAGATCAGTTTTTCAATCTTATTGCATTATCACGGTCCAATTAAGTCTCCATCTGTGATGGTATTACATTATATGAGTGGACATCATGGTGAGCTTGCATATCTGTTAAAAAGTAAATAAATAATGTATTCAAAAGGTGAACGATGTATGTTGTTCACCTTTTAAACACATTTTTTGGAGAGATTTGTGCTTTCATCAAGTTTTTTGGCTTGTACCCAGCAGGATGGACCACTCAACTTTAAAAAAAAAAAAGGTAAGCTTTTCACAGTTTAACGAGGAATAAGAAACCGTTTTAATTTTAAAATTAAAGTAGCTGTCACTTTAGCTCTAAAACACTTGACGTTTTCTACTGTTCGGGGAGTTTTACCTGCTATCGTTTATTTAATAATTGCTCGGGGTCATGTTCTGGGTCTCTGGGAAGCTCCTAGAAACAACTTGTATTATAATAGGCACTACCTACATAAAATAAGATTGAATTGAATTAAAAGAGCAGGCAATGCAACATGAACGCAAACATACAGTGTCCCAACTTAGCATATAATTGTAATTGATCTATACATGAGAGGATTTGAAAAAACAAAAAAACGAAAACAAATACCTGGGTTCATATTGAACTATTCCTCAACAATCTCAAAAAGACAAAAATAAAGTCTTCAACATCTGGCAAATGCTTTTGTCTGTGGTCTAGGCTGAATCACTGAGTCATTTGTCAGACAGCCAGCAAGTAAACAACTCAGGCTCCTGATAAATTTCCACAGAGGCCAAGAATGTCAGCAAATAAATTATACTGGTGACTAAGTTGGCATTCTCAAATGGTTTAGATAAGCCAGAACACAGGAAAAAAAATTACAAACTTTATAAATCATTATTGGGTACCTTTTACCATATTTCTATTCAAAACAACTGCTAAAAGTTTAAAAGTTGTCAATGTGGACATGCATCCCCTAACATAATGGTCACAATGTTCAGCTAAACATTTCAAACCGTTACACAAAAGATGTAATTAAGTAAAAACTTCTCTCCCAGGCTTCACTGGTGATTCAGTCAGTTGTTTAGACTTTGTCATGCTTTCTAATCTCCTCTTTCAGGGTCCCAACCACCCTGCCAAAGTACCAAAGCCCGTTTTACTGGGAAAAACTGTTACATCCTCCCCCTTCCTTACCCTCAAACAGGAACTTTACCAAACTGGGAAAACTGGGATGTTATGGATGTAGCCACAGATACAACAAGCATTTCAGAAGGAAAATCAGGTAAGGATGCCAAATGGGTTACATCAAAAGGTCCTATGTTACCAACTTGTGATTTCAAAGGAAACCAACACATAAAAGGTCCACGTTACCTTCCGCTTCACACTTCTCTCAAATGTCTTACAAGCTCATTTACAAAACCCCCCAAAGGCTTTGAGAACAAACAGCAGGAGATCCATCATTGTCTGCTTCTTTTCAGC
Organism: Zenarchopterus dispar; assembly: GCA_028564865.1. Classification (NCBI taxonomy): domain Eukaryota; kingdom Metazoa; phylum Chordata; class Actinopteri; order Beloniformes; family Zenarchopteridae; genus Zenarchopterus; species Zenarchopterus dispar. The sequence continues at coordinate 9,987 of JAOWBL010000693.1, read as the reverse complement.
GAAACAAATCCCGTTTATTGAAAAAGATGCATTCCTGGGAATTTCAAGCACTCACTGGGAACGACTCGCATAGGAGTCCTAAATGACATCTGAACAGGATATCCTGCAGGGAAGGTAATATTAGTAAAGGTGGAACAACTTTTCACTCTAAGTTTTGAGTACGGATGTGAACATTTCATAGTCTTAGTCGCAATGAGAAATGCAAATATTTTTACAAAGGTTGTGAAACTAAAATACCAAAGAGACAAAATATTGACACAGCTCTTTTAAAAAGCTCGTGCAGAATAAATACTCAATCCCTGGAGGTGTAGATATCCTTTGGTTACTTATGTTCTCACCTATTTGGTTGTACATCTTGAATGTGATGTCAAATTGCAGGATGACCAGCATGAACTGGAACCATGGGCTCATCTCCTTGTTGGGTGGAGGAATGTGGACAGCAAAGACAATGTTGTTCGCCTCAATCCTCCTCTTCATGGCCTCATCGAAGGAGCCGATCTTGTCACACTGGTTTGGACCCCAAGGCATAAACCATTTTTTTTCTTGCTTGTGCTTGGCTGTGTCCACACACTTGATGGCCACGTAGTCGATAGGAGAGGTGGGGCTGGGAGCTGAAAAGATAAAACACAAAAAGTATCAAGGAAAGTACAGCTGAAATACTGCTGTGAACAATTCTGAGGTCACAGAAAGACAAATTTATCCTTAGATTTTTTAAAAACGCTACATTAAACTTAAAGCCACAGAAATTAGGGTTTTTTTTCCATCTTAAAATATTAGTTTAAAAATCAAGTTGAAGGAATACTGGATTACTTTAGTGGTCTCCAGTCTACCATCTTTGAACTCTCATCCAACTCATCTCTTGGCAACTACGCATTGCTTTCAGCACCATGTCATGCATCAATAATGGTGAAAATAGATCATAAATCAATAAATCCTCAAAATTTGTTTCTGATTTTCTTTTTTTTAATGTTTGTTCACATTAGTACTTCAAATGCATCTTACATCAGACTCCTGCTTTGAAGTGCACACTAAGACGAAGCGACGTCAAACAGTATTTCATGCAAACAAAGGATGCAGCAGCAGAAAGCCTGCAACATTTCTTTCTGGAGTTTTTGAACTGTGAATGTCGACAAACTCATAAACCAGTTATAATGAGACATAAGCTATAGTCAAACCAACCTTCAAAGCTACCGAGGGACTCAGCTAAACATCACAAAAGCTCCTTTGCCACACTTTAAATAAAAACTAATGAATAATACTTGGCTGCTTTTGATTAAGTTGCATTTTAATATCTTAGGGCAACATTAATATCTTAGTGACAATCAAGAAGAGTCACCAAGTTGAGTTTGAGCCAAATGAGCCCAAATACTTTAGCAATTACTTTTAGCAGTGTTTAGTCAATGCCTGGCAGCCCTCCCTCCCTCCCGCAGACCCTGAATTCTCACTCACCTAATACACTATCCACACATTGAAATTCATGAGCCTGACAAGGCTGGCATTTGTAGTGTCTGCTCTAAGGATTTTACTTCTTGGGAAAAAGAAAAATGCAGACAACTTTGGTTTAATCTTCTGAAAGTCAAAGATGTGGTGTGAACAAAGGAAAATCTGAGTACAGTTGCAGCCTGAAGAGTTTGAGTTCAGTTTCACGGTGTCCAATTACAAAAAGGTAACACTGACCTTAAATCTCTTTGAAAGTAAAGCTGTTGGCACATTTATATCGTCACCAGTCACCCTGTGGATGCTTGCTGCCCTTTAGTTGTTAAAGATTTTGAACCGACATGGATCTTTTAATATAAACATTGCTGACATTTTCAGTTTCTGCTGAATGGAGCAAAAAGGTTTAATTAATTTGCTTTGATAGCAGTGCTGCCAACTGCACATCACCCTTATGTACGACACGTTTCTGGAGTATAAGCCAAACCTGAAATCCAACACTTGGAAGAGCAAAAAGCAAATTAAGGCTGAAAAAAATCAGTCAATTTTATTGCCACTGGGTGGGGGCAGAGAGATCTATCAGTTAGTCACAAAATGAACATGCAAAAATTTGTTACTACCTTATAACAAAACATGTCTAGTTATGATTGGATGCAAGGCAGTACGTTTTAAAAGCAGATCAGGCTACATATACTTATGACATCATGATTTGAAATTCCTGGGATGTTTCCTACAGCTGTAGTCAATCTGGTGTATATCAAAATCACTACCTGGGACTTGTGCAAACTGTTAGAAAAAGGACAAAAGATAGTTTGAAAACAAAAGTGCATCAACTCAGTTAAAAACTCCTTCATACTCGTGATTACTGATCAGTTTATTCTATAAAAAAACTTGGTCCCAATTAAAAAGTTTGTTAACACAGTCTGAAATGCCTCTAGAAAAACTAATGTGTTGAGCTAACTGCAGAACCAAGCCAGTTTTTAATTTTAAAAATATGCAAGCAGATACACTAATCTGAAACATTAACTCATCCAGTCCTGCTGAGTGATTCTCATAGTTCAAGCTGCTGATTAACACTCAAGCCCTACGTTTACTGTTAGCTATTTTTACTACATTTAGTGAATGGAGCACTGATCCTGATGAAGCTGCACCAACGACTCTTCACTTCAACATCACCAAATAACTTAATTATGGGTCAGCCTAACCATTTAATTTAGCTGAGAAAGTCTGTTGGAGAAAAACAAAACAAAAAAAAAAGGCAAGAGAACTTCAAGGTGGGCATTGGCATTTGTTACTTTGCAAATGTAAATCTTGTGTGAAGTCTCATCTTTCAACTATGTTGTTACTTGAGGGGACAAGGGGTTACTGATTCACCAAAGTCATTTGAATAAGGTGATGGGTTAAAAAAAAAAAATACTGCTGGAATTCAAACAAACCAAAAGCAGACATAACTGCCTGTGCAAGGTAGTAATCTGGAAGAAAGTTCTTAAACACCTAACTCTCAGAAAGAGCAGGATTTAAAAAAAAAAAAAAAAACTTTTTCCCATTAAACATATTATTGTTTGAATTTCATTGATAGAATATTTTTGATACTGTGATGGACTGTCACCCTGTCCAGTCTGACAATGTCTGATAAACATGTTCTGTTGCATCATTATTAACTGAACACAAACTGAGCTAAAATTCAGAAGCAACATGTGGAAAAACTGACTGCAATTTGAATTATTTCCATAGAAATTGAGAGGCCAAGTAGCCGTCAGGTGTTGCTCTACTCCATTTTATAAACTGATCATCCATCAAATGTAGTAGTTTGCCAGTTTGGAGCGTTCCCATACATCAGTGTTTTAGCCCTCAGTTTTAAATGTTGCTCTGCTCTATCACACCTGAATCAAACAAGTGGACCATTGACAGAATTGATGATAAGCTGATGATGATCCAATGAGGTGTGTTTGAGCAGGGAAACGTCTAAAAACATGGAGTACAATGGGTCCTGAGGAACAGGGTCAAGGCATCAGCAGTTATCTCACAGATGCAACTGTTACTTCCCATCAATTGGGGAAGGGTTATAGGACCATTTCCAAAATTTGTAGTACATCTTTGTAAAGTTACAAACATTCATGGTGCTAATCTTTCCAGAAGTAGGGATACCTGACAGTCACTGAATCACCCAAAGACTCCTCGGCATAAAGTATTTAAAAAAAGACAAACGTGTGACTGTCTGACAGCTAAAGGTTGTTGGCTAAGTGAAGCCTCTTTTAGACCTGGCATTAACATGCACCACGTGCACTGAGAATTCCAACAACAGGTGGCCAGTAATTAGCATGCATGATCACACCTGGCATTTAAAAAACTGCATGCATCTTTAGTGATCAGTCCTGATCTCCTCACCTTACATGCAAGCAAATATGCACACAATTTTCACTTGGAAAATACCAACTGCTGCAGGTATCAACTAAAGACAACTTGTTGGGGGGGGGCAGTAGATGTTGCCCTGCTTCTTCACACCATGACACAAGTGGTTGTGTGATTGACAGACTCGTTCAGACCTGGATGACAACCTGTTAATGGCCATTAATGAAAAATCAGGTGTGCTGAAGCAGGGAAACATCTAAAACATCCAAGACAGCAGCTCACGAGAACTGGAACTCAGAAACACTGGCCTAATCTGATCATCCAAGTGTTACATACCACCTTCACATGCGTCCTGAACGATCAAATCCAAATCCAAGTGTATTCAAGCAGACTAACCTATACTTACATCTGACAATTTGCTTTTACAATTATGGATATTTATGCATGTCTTTTTACCAAATGTGTGCATTAAATGGAAGTGTCAAAGAAGAAGAAGCATGACTCCAAGTCGCATCTGTAGACAGTTATCTGTTATCTAAAAGATCTACATCTCAATTGTTCAAAGAGAGAGAGAGAGAAAAAAAAAAACCAGAAGGTACCCAAGTTTACACAACCATGATTAAAAAGTTCTGAATAAAACCCCACAGAGGGTGGCAATGAATCATTTTAAGACAGTTAAAACACAGATATAACAGAATTAAAGAGATCTGTCTGAAACTCGTTGAGGGTTCAATTATCGAGTGACCCCCGGGAGTCCAGGGGCTCATCCAGTCTCCACTGCAGTGCGTCCAGAATAAAGGCCATCCCCTCGGCCCACCGACCCCACGCTGTGTTCCCGGGTTTGTCGGGAAACAGGGGACGAAAAAAAAAACCCTCTCTTCTCAATTACCCCTGCAGCCCCCGGCCACTGAGCAAACACAAAGGAATCTGGCTTCATTAAAACCATCTCAGTGAGGAAAGAGCCAAACAGGCTAATTTATCAGCAATGTAGTCTGGGAGAGGGGACCTGCGGGGACAAAGGTTCAGACTGGTGGAGGTTTCCAGATTCTGCTCCAAACTACAAAAAAAAAAAAAAAAATGGCTTTCAAGAGAGCTCGAGCTCTGTGTGTAGGAGAAAAATAAAAAAATAAAGAGAGGATTTGAGGAAACTTGACAGCAACTCCCATTCAGACCTCAAGGCAAAAATGCAACTTTGACAGCTATGTGTGCGTTTTTTTGTGCACCAGTGGCTGGCTCAAAGCAAATGAAACTAGGAGAAGGAAACAAAAACAAAATAATAATAACCAGCCTGCAAGGAGATAGGGATTAGTGGAGGAAGGCAGGCACATGGAGGTGGTGGGGGGAGGAAGAGGAAGGTAGAGATGCTGCCTGGGGCCCCACAGCACAGACGTATATGGTGGGTGGGAGGAGGAGGAGGTGTGAGGAGACAACACACAAGTTTAGATCAAAGAAGCCGAATTTAAAAAAAAGGTTAAATTTCCCTTAAATCACAAAGAACTACATCCCATCACATTTTATTCAAATTAACGGCTGTAAAGCGCAGACAGACAAACACCTGGATACGAAGCAGAGATTTAGCATTGGTACAACGGCTCGGTAAAAGTTAGCACCCACCGAGTCTTTTCTCTGCCCAAAAAAAAAAAAAAGAAAAAAATGTTTATTACGGAGCGAATGAAGTGTACGTCGAAACAACACAACTTAAAGTTGTTTTTCTTGCCGTTTCCAAGCGTTTGCCGTCGAGCCGGAGGTTAGCTAAACCCGGAGTAAAAAAAAGTAAGGCACGAAGAAGAAAAACTTACCAATTAAACCGCCGACCATGAAGGAAAACGCCTGAAACAAAAGCAGAATAACTCCCACTATCACCAACTTTTTGGTGCTCATGTTTTCAATGATAGCCCCTGCCATCTCGAAGTAAAAAAAAAATATCACACCCGAGCGAGAAAATAAAGCGGGGGAGGGAAAATAATGTTGATTAAAAAAGAAAAATGTTGCATCAACGGCAAGTAAGACGGTTTAAAAAAAAAACTGGGCCCCTCCACCGCGCTGCTGCTCCTGCCTTTCAACTTCCACTGAGAAAAGAGAGAGAGACAGAGAGGAAAGAGAGAGAGAAAAAAAAAAAACAGGAATCACATGACCGAGCGGAGCCGAGCTTTATTCCCGAGCAGGCGACGCAGAGCCCGGGGGGGAAGATGTGTGGAGCGCCGCTGCAGCAGCGTCGGGCAGGTTCCCGAGGCTCTGGATTCCTCTCGTAGCGCCTGCGAGGCTATTTAAAGCCAGATTTCAGGAGTCCCATCCCTCAAACTGGTCAGGACACATTCACAGGTTGTCCTTCAAAAAACTATTCTCACTCCACCTCATACAGCTTTAACTTATTATTTTTTATCATTATCAGTCTCCACTCCACTTGATCCTGTGTTGTACATTAATCCTAATCTTCCCACATCTCTCAGATTAGGCTATAAAGTAAACCAAAAATAACCATATTCTAAGACTTTCTTGTTATAGTTTAATTTTGTATGCCTTCCCCAATACAGAAGAAAATAAATATATGTTCAGACAAGAGGTGGAAATGTCACCATAATCTATTATAAATTCCTGCATCCCTGGGTAGCTCATTTAGAGGGAGCTTCTTTCCCAGAGCTATCACCACTTTAACCTGCCATAAAAAATACAAATAAAACTTCCCAGAAGTGAATTCACTTTTATCATGTGCAATAATCTGCATCGCCTATGTGCAATACTTTACTAATTGGATATATTTTTTTAGCTTATTTTCTGAAAATGAGCAGCTCTCCTAATTCTGTTGAATTTGTTTGGAATATATCAATAAAGGCTATTTATTCATTTATTAAGAAGAGGACATAAACATAACATGCAAAACAGATAAAAATGATAAAGAGCTGCACACAAAGGAGATTATCTACACCTTGGCTCATATCTGTTAAATGTTTAATCATTATTATTATTATTATTATTACATGGAAACTTTGGCAGCGTGAGTCTCTTGGTACATCTTTATGTATTTTAAAAAAAACCCACCACATCCTTTGAAGTATATGTGTAGGAAACTGATCAAATGTTCCTCTGAGCTTGTAAGTTTAATGTAAAAACACAGCTTATACAGGAAAATTATGCATTCTACTCAATGCCAGGTTTAGGTAATATTACAAAAAAAAAAAAAATGGAAATTTTCAGGTAGTGATGTTGCTCCTCTTCCTTCTCAAAGAAACCTGGTTACCTATAGATTGTGAAGGACTGCACAGCTGTGAGCTGTACTTTCATGTCTTCTTCCCGCTTCAACAGATGCTGCGAGCTGTAACAACTCCTCCCGAGAGAAAAACGGAGACGCGATAAAAACTCAGAGAAATCAGGCTGGCGAAGAGTCTGACAGACTGTAGAAATGATTCAAACTAGAAACAGGCTCATACTGTGGGACACACTTAGCTTTTATTCTGCTAATTTTTTTTCTTTTTTAACCATCTGAACCGTTCACAAACCCCAACATTTTAAAGGTCATTTAAAAAAAGGAACTGACTCAAGCAATGTTCACAAAACACCGTGCATCTTTAAAATCCACAAGACATAATATGAGAAAAGTGCAGCATGCAAGTTCTGGAAAGTGTTGCGTACAGCCCTCCGGTAGCAAGGACGTAACATGATGCATACAGACACATGGGGTAAAGACGTACAGATTTTAAAAAAGAAATAAATCTATGCTGTTCTAGTGCACTGAGAGAAAAAAAACTAACTCTCCTGAACACAAGTATGCTACAATAAGAGACAAATACAGAGAAATCTTGGTTTAAAATTACATCTCCAGTTGGTAGATTCCTGATACGAAGGCAACAAGTGCTGGATGCAGAAGATCAGTTTAAAAAAAATAAAATAAAAAAAAACTTTTACCCATTAAAGTTGTCACTTGCATACTGATGTGACTCCTTCCTGTTCATGAAGTTCATCTAACTGCACCATAATCAAGGCATACTGGCGAATTTGTGCAGATAACTGAGATATACCAGTGGTATTGGCACTTTGGGACTGGAATTAATCAGGAAAAACAAAAAAACGACAGAGAGTGCAGAATAGGTAAACAGTCATAATGAGAAGTTGTAATGGAGTTTTTGTGTTCAGAAACGGGCGCGGATTCTGTCCAATGGATCTGTCTCCCACATCTTGGGATCCCAAGCCTGGAACCAGCCAGTGAAAGTCGGAGGCTCCGCCCCCTGTTTGATGGTGATGATGGGCAGTCCTCTGCGACCGGACGGGTCAGAGTCCACGTATTCTTTAGCTGCATGGCGAGAAGCGGAGAAGAGGTAGGGACAGGAGATGGAAAGTTAGGATGCGTAACGTCTGACAGCATCATCTCTGCAGACAGCAGTTTGGATGAAGAGAAATAATAATAGTAATAACTGAGCAAAAGTAGCTTTCATCTCAAGGTCTGAGAGAAATGCGGTTCTTCACCCAATAAATGCTCAACGCTGGTCAACTGTTAATTACATTCAGTCAAGTGATTGCAATTCTTTTTCTAAAAAAAAGTTCACAATTAATCATACATACAACTGTTATTAAAATGCCATTATCTTTCGCCGTTCATTTTAGAGCCATTACCAAAATCCAGACATCTTTGGGTTTTCATGCATTTTACACTTACAGCAGCAGCCAATCAGTTAATAACAGATAAATAAAAACCATTTGGAGCACAATGTGCTGAAGTTGACGAGGATACTTTCTTGCGTCTTGACTGAGCACAGCCACGAGGCGTTCACAGAGCTGGGAGAAAACAATAAATGAACCCGTGGAGTTAATGGTTGAGCCACCTTGGGCAGCAACGACTTCAGACCAGTACTTTCAGTCGCACTGGATCAAACCTGCAAAAATGTTCAGGAGGAAGGTTTGGATTGTTCCTCTCAGCTCAGACACATTTGTGGGACATCTAAGGGATCAGCTCTTTTGAGATCATTCTGCAGCATCTCTGCGGGGTTAATGTCTGGGTTATGACAGGATGACTCAAAAATGCAAAATGATCTTCACTAAACTTATCCTGAATTGTAAAAAATAAAAAAATGTGGTGGATTTACTTTCATGTTTAGGGTCATTGGCCAGATGTGGACATCTAACACTGATGATGTCAAATGGTCCGGACCCTGAGGTAATGACCCTTATTTTAGTTTGTTACATTTATTAGTGATTTTATAGTTATTTGCCACATCTGGTGGTGTCTTTAAATTTTACTTATGATTCTCCTTCATCACACCTTTCAAGTCATCTTGGCTGGTTACCTGCTTCCAGGACGAAACTGTTTCAGTTTCTAGACAGTTTCTCCAGCGGTCGACTGGTGGTTCCCAAAACACTTTGAGATGACTTTATTTCTCTTTTCAGACTTATGCAGATGAATTAATCTTGACTGCTTGCCTTCAAAGGCTGCCTTTATACAAGACATGGTTCACATCAGCTGATACTTGTCATCAACGACAAACTTTAAACTCTTTTATCCACCAAAGTGGCTCTAAACCACAGCTTTAAACTCATTTCATTAATTTGACTCGAAGTGTGCAAACTACTGACAGTATTTAGCTTTTAAGTAATGAGTCTGTGGGTTCGCTTTCTCTTTCCTCCAGCACTGGGAATGTGTAATAGTCAGTAAAGATACAAGAAATTATAATTACTTGATGTCATCAGTTTAATGAAGCACATTGTGTTTATCTGTTATTGTAGACGGATCGGATCACGTCTTATGGCAAATTAATGCAGAAAACCAGTTAAAATCATTTTGCTGTGCAATTCCTAAAGACGAATAGTGTTATTGCTTTTTTACTGCCACTGTTTGCTGCTAATCGGACAATGTGGCTCCTTCAAATTCTCTGGCATCTAAACTGTGACAGTTTACACATATATAAAAGGCCGCATGTAAATTATGTTTGATATATTATGTCTCTTTCTTGGTGCAAATATAGAAAGGCTAGTTTTGCCTCCACCCCATATGTGTGTGTGTATATATATATATATATATGTATATATATATATATATAGAGAGAGAGAGAGAGAGGGAGAGAGAGAGAGAGAGAGAGAGAGAGAAAGAGAGATGTGTGTGTGTATATATATAAGCATATATATGTGTATATATATATATATATATATATATATATATATATATATATACATACATACATATATATATATATATATATATACATATATATA
>JAOWBL010000692.1:0-10981 GCA_028564865.1 Zenarchopterus dispar | reverse complement strand
GTGTCACCATCCCCGTGCACTCTGAAGTTCTGTCCAATCAGTTTCGTAACGCTTGCTTGAACGTGAGAGCACAGGTTTATAAACATCAGAAGCCTCATCTGAAAGAAGTCACATGTCTCTATTTTTGGATTTGACATCCATTGTGGTGGTGCACCAAGGCTAAATCAAAACACTCATTCACTGTCCGAATACTTCTGACCCACAACTGTGTCTTTTACTCCACCTCAAAATTCTCTCTGTGTTGCTTGTGGAAAAGTCCTGTGCTTTATTTTGGGCCATTTTCCTTCCACTCGAGCTTCTCCTGTGCACTCAAACTGCAGTTCATGGATTTCTAACAGATATATTGTTTCAGGACACATATGTGGTGACTAGTTAAATCAGGTCCACCTCGTTTAACCTGCAGCACCTCCTCTAGGTGAGTCGAGTGCAGCAGTTCACTCTGCAGCATGGATCAGCCTCAGCTAAGACTTTTAGCTTTAAAGATGTTAGTACTCCTTTATGAATGAACACAAAGAATCTTCTAAGAGGTTACATTTTACAGAATTTGCTAAATAACATGTAGTTCCTGTCTAGTTAGAGTTTCAAGATGTTACAACAGTGAAACCTTAACTTTCCTTCCGGGTGTGTAACAGGAGATCAATTGTCCACGGCGCTACTTTAAAGTATTTAGTATTTTAATCATACAATAGTGTATGAACTCTAGCAATCCTGCAAGAAACACTTTTAACAACATAATAATGAGTAAACCTGAAGTAATGAAATTATTTTAAAAGTAAAAGTCTGGAACTGTACACCAGAGATGGATTGATCAGCTTCTGGTTCATAATAGCTGGTTTGTTTTCATTTCATAATATACTGGAGGAAATGTTTATCTGGTTGTAAGGATGCAACCATGCTTTGGATCTGATTATTGCTCGAACGTGTGGCTGGATTTCTAGACCTGTCTTTGTTGGAAATGTAGTTTGATTTGGAGCTCTGCACTCACAAGGTTCATCCACCTCACACAGAAGCCTTGCAGACATTTGACCAATCAAAAGACACTTAGGACAACACTATCACGGTTACAAAAACCTGTATTACTCATGATATTTGTACGATGGATGAAGGCGTATAAAACAAAGTGTTGGAAATATTTAATGTATTAAAGTCAAAATCCAAACAAGCGATAGAAGCATCCTACCGTCCTGTCAGGAGAATCATGCGGAGTAAGTACTGGTGGAGGCTCGTCATGACTTAAATGTGTGATGGCAGCTGTCAAAGCTTAATGCAGGTTATGTATGATGGAAAATAAGAAAAAAAGAGACAAGGGGGAAAAAAAAGCAGATTAAAAACAAAAAAAACACACATCTGGATGACTGGCTCTAATAAAGGGATTTAAATCAATACAGTAGAAGTAACACTGACACAAGCTACTCAGACATTTACACCTGTGAAAGTCAGCTTACATTCATTTTCTTTGTAGATCTTCTTCAGTGCGTTTTGTGTCGACTCCTGAACAAAAATAACCAGTTTAGTTTAATTGATCTTTTTCTTATGAACAACACTGTAAGCCAAGCCTAGAAATCCAGATGTACCGCAAGGACATTTACATTTGCTTTAGAGCTACATCTAGCCATCATCTGTTGGAGCTCATCAACTATTCCCACAGGTCATGGGGGCGCCAATCAAACCAGTCAGTCCTTGGAGAGAGTCTCTGGGCGGGTTTAACACGATGGGCACAGAGCTGCCTCAGATTCGGCCATCAATAGTTCAAGATTTCAACTTTTGCTTTGAAAATTGAATGGAAGATGACACTCAGATCATCCCTTTGAAAGGCAGATGTATTTGATCTACTGGTGTTTCTACAGCAAAAGTTTAATTGCTCGAGAAGCGACCATTGGATAGAGAGGTCCTGTGAGCTGTTTTCAGACTCCACATCTTTCTAGATGTGGCTCTGATCCATCAGGATACCACAAGCCACTATATCAGTAAATACATATTAATTAGTTGTTGATTGTTGAAAGAAGATAGAAAGCACATTTTACCCTGAACACAACATCTTACAGCTTTGTGATGCCTTTAGTGACCATCTAGACTTTTCTAGCAGCGATCTGGCACCATCTGAATCTTTCACCATTATATGCAAGAAATCTTTCATATTTGCAGAGATAGTGTTGCTAAATTTCACCTCTTTGTTTTTCACATCATCCCAAAGCCCTTCGTAACAGTTGGACATTACATACTTTTTCCTTTACTGTAACTAAAGTGATCTGCAGGAGGACAACTGCACTAGAACACTAAAAGGAATCAATAACTAGATATTTACCACCAGTCTCATGATCGCTCCACTTTTGGCTTCACACTCTGTTCTCTCTTTATCTGCTGAGATATGAAATTACATAGAATCAACACAAATGAAGCAGGATGTATAAAATATTCATAAAGTCATAGACGCTCTTACTTTGTAATGTGGTTTTCATTTTTTCATTCTTTAGGTCTCCCCTAGAGAGTTCATAATAATGTCAATCATCTCAAAAACAACTAAATACAAATAAAAGCCAGGTCTACGTTTACGGTTTTCATAACATGACGGGAGAAACCGGGTCTACATACCTGCCTATGTCCACGCTATCCTCAGGTAGTGGACTCTGAAATTTAAGGAAGATGTTTTCAAATTATTCAAGTGTTGTTTTAATATTTTTCTGTTTTTATGCTTTCTAACCAAAGCAACAAAATTAATTTTGCCATGAATTTGCATGAGACATAGAATGGAAAATCCATTTATCTCTGTGTTTTTCTTTTGTTTAAGTGAAAATTTTGGATGCCGCTAGTTGTCCTTAATACCAGTATAGGTGGAGGGGGGCAAAGGTCAGAGGCAAAAATGAGGGGGCTCATTTTATATTCTGCCCAGGACGACCGGAGAAAGCGACTGATAGTAATTTAAGGCTAACACTTGCAGTCGGGTTTTGTCACCTGTGACAAAAACAAGGCTGTGTGCTGCCTAGTGTATGTTAAAAAAAAAACAAAAAAATATGTTAATTCTCACAGAAAAAAAAAGTACTTTTGGGACATAATCCTAATGTGGTATAGCTATAAAGAACAACATGTTTGTAAGAAAGTAAGAAAAATTTGGTCTCAAAAAACTTATAAGACTATCCTCAAAGAAAGCTCATCAAGAAAATTGTTCTTCACATGTAAAGAGATTTTTACTTAAACAAAAAATGCAGTTTTGAGTAGATTTAGGATAATTAGGCTTATTTCCAGAGGGGCTGTTTTTGTTGTGTAAATAATTCACTGATGCTAGAAATAAGTGTTTATTTTAGTGTCGATGCAGATTTGATGTTCACCCTGAGTGTCGGTACCTGACCCAATGATGCATGTTGCATGTGTGTATGTAAATATATATATATATATATGTTTGCAAACCTTTTTCTCTGTCTTCTTTAAATAAGAAAGCGCCTCCTCTGTTCTTCTGGAGACCAAGTCAATTCGAGCCTGAGGAAGAAATGGACACTCTGTTATAAAACATTCATATTAAGAAACAAGACCGCCACAGACACAAGTAAACATTTACTTTGGTTCAGGACGGTTAAAACACAAACATAAAGCTGTCACTACAGTTGAGTTAATTTGATCAAATTAATAACTGATTATAAAGTCTCTCCCTCTCATGCTTTTTTTTTTGTTATTATTACACAGATAAATAAACAAAGCGGATGGTTTAAAATGATAAGTGACAAATTCTGGCATCATGGCAAACCAATCAATAAATAAATAAACACTCAAGGAAATAACTTTTCTTTTACAGAAAACAAGTAGGCAGAAATAAAGGGAGACAAAAAGGAGTAAGGAGAACAAAAGGAAGTAATGTGGGAAGGAAAAATAACATTCCTGTCACCTGGAGCTTTTGGATGGAATTTTCAAAGTTTTCTTCGTGATTCATCTGTTGAATGGTCTCTACTAAACCCTGCAGCTGCGTTTCATTGTCTTTCACTGCTCTGTGGACCTCCTGCTCAATCAGCGTTTGAACCTGCACACACACACACACACGTAAAGCTTTAAACAAACAGATATTTAAAAAGGAATCTGAGAACATTTTGCCCATAAAAACCACTGCTTTGACATTAAAGCTAGATACCAGTTTCTGTAACCACTTAAATCAGCATAATCTATTTTTCCCTTAATTTGTAATCACTCTCATTTGAAAACCAACTTTATAAGATATCTTAACTCTCATGCAAATAATTTGTGTAGTTATATCTACAAGTCTGAGGACTTTGTGGGTCAGTTTGAGTGAACTCAAACTAGATAATCGGTATCAGAATACTTTACTGATACCGACCAACGACTGACCCCGAAAGTCTGGATCATTTGTGATCTCTGTTTCAAGCTCAATATGGCACAAATCCTGGTTTTTCACAGTTGGAAGAGGTATACTTGATCATGGTCCAGTACATGACAGTTCATCATCATTTAATAACACAGTGGCGTAATGCAGGAATTTATAAATATGAACGGGGTATACATCTGACCAGCGCAACTCAAAGCAGAAGAGAGAGCGAGAGTAAGAGACTGGACAAGAGAGAGAGAAAGAGCTGGGACAAGCTTGTGCTCCAACGAAGGGAGAGCCAAGTCCAAACCCCGGTCACTTCCCATCTTTTGAACCCATTATTGTATCATTTGCACATGGGCATCATATTTTGAAAACCTATGTGCACCGATTATTTTTTTATCCACTTCTGGGAGGCTCACCCAATGGGAACTGGCCCTTGTTGTCCAACAATTTTGGTTTGAAATTCCAAATAAATCACCATAAATGTGAGAAGTTGTTTGTCCTTTTTGAAACGTTATATTTTAGACTCTTGCCCAGATAAAAGAGCACGCTCTGACACACCCCACTGTGCAATCTTGTTTTTCTCTGTTGTTGCAGTGTTGGGATGTTGGATCAAATGTAGGAACAGATAATATGTTTGCAATACAGATGATCCAACTCATGTTACAAAGTACAATTATCAAATATAGTGGTCAAAAGGTTTTGTAAAGAGATGGACAGAACTTACCTGAATACCTGTAATCAAAGATTATAATTACAACTCCAACAATTCAAAGGTTATGAGGCACACACATGCATTAAGCACCCATCTTACTAAGCAACAATACAGCTTTTTAGAAAGTAGTCAGAAACAAGAAGTCAGAAGCGATGTCCATAAGCTCTATCATCAACTGCCAAGGATTTCCATGTAAATATAAAAAATTATAGTTTTACTTACAATTTTGTCCCCACACTGTCCAAATACTTTTAAGCCCCTGAAAACAGGACACTGCTGTAATTCCTAAATAGCAAATAATCATACTTCTGCAAAACCTCCTAAATTAAAGTTGAAAAGCTAAACTTGAATCTCATCTAGACTGTTGATGGTGTAAAGAAACAAAAATCATAGAAATTCTGTCATTTTCCAAATACTTTTGGATCCAAGTGTATGCTCTGATGGTAAAAGTACTGAAGCACGTTTGAGGGTGGAGTAGTGTGGCTGCATGCCAGTGAAGGAACGGGGATGGAGGGATGATGGTGTCGGAGCAAGGAATGGTAAAAAGTGGCTATGTCCTAAAAGCTTTGCATTTCTTTAAAGTAATTGATATTACAGCTTGAGGAAGAAAATTACACTGTAGAGATTATCCACTGAAAATACAACTGAAATAAAACCTCTGCACTCTTTTGCTGCAGTTTTTAGCTCCCTATTAGAAACAAACATTGCCTTAAAATACTAACAGCATTTCCATTTCTTAAAAGACTGCATGACATTTGCATCCAAAGTTTGTCGGTATTTGTCACTTCCCCTGTCTGTGCAACACTTTTGTGCCACGGGTTGCCACTCAAGCCCAAAGCAGAAGAGATTTGCCAACATGCAGAAACCTTAGAGGCTGAAAAGTTAAGAGGATACAAAAAAAAAAAAAAAAAAAACTGCAGCTTCCTGAATGCCCTGTAGAATATCATTTCAGAGGCAAGTCAACCCCAGAACACCCAGAAGTTCAAATGCTCAAACTTGTAATAAAAAGCACACAAATTTTCCAACTGGCTCAACATATGGTTTGTGTGTCCATAATTGCCTGGGAGCATATCGGAGAGAGAAAGGCAGCAGAGTGAAAAAGGGAAGTGGGCCTCTACAAAGAAGAAGAGAAAGTTTCATGAACTCATTCACCGGCTTCTTAGGGAATTTTTTTTGTTTCGTTCTGTTTTACTAAAATAGTTTTTACAAGACACCTTAAAACTAAAGTGTTAATGAAGGTGCTCCAAAATCAATATAATAAAAACTCATCTGGAAAAAAAAAAAAAAGTGACCAATTATATAACTAAATGATTCGTTGCTCTGGGAGCGCACTCGGCGTGCATGGCCTGTGCTGCAGCCGAGCAGGAAGAGGTGGAGCTGCCAATAAAACACTCTGTGGGTCAGAAAAGAAAACCTGTATCTGAGAAAATTACAGCAAAAAAAAAAACAAAACAGAACAAAAAAAAAACAAAGATGCAATATCTGTGTGGCATTTCCTTGGTGACAGATGAGGTGACTGAAGAGACTGAACAACAATGTCAGGATGGCCATGTCACTGGTACTTTCAAAATTCATCTCATTCTTGCAAATTTCCTAACTACTGACTACTCCACCTTTGCATTGTATCCAAATTAAGGCTTTGAATTGGTAGTTTAATCAGTAGATGGCATTATGATAGCTGTGACTACATCTGTACCTGGTGCTTAGAGAAAAATATATACCTCAGATGGGTTATTCTATTTATTTATTATACAGTTAATTAGTGTTAACTGAGCATATTAATAAAACTATTGGACACACCAGAAGATGGAAATTCAGACGAGGGTAAGCTGCTACACAGAAAGATGGAGGCGTGTACCTGAGAGACTGAGTCCACCCTCTGACACTAACTGCTACTAACAGAGCTGAGCAGACAAAGATGAGAGAGGAGCTTTTGTATCTCTATAATATTTCATCTCTATAATATTTTGATCAAATATTATCACAAAAGTTTCCTTTATGGCACTGAGAACTGTGGCAACTTGTGGAGGAAAAAAAAAAAAGAAACATCAATGGTCCAATTTCTTTTTTTTTTTTTTTGGATAAAATTTGCATGGTGGATGTATTTTGGAACTTTTTCCACTCAACAAAATATGTAACTTGCACAGAAATGTAAACTCCAGAAACAGACATTTATGAATATAAGTTTGTATGGAAAAAGGGAACTAGAATCTCCAACATTTTCACTTACTTCTGATCTGGAGAAAGTTCTCTTCAGATCACTGCCTGGCGCTGAAAAAGATTCGGGTGACTGCGTCTTCATCCTTTACCAAAACACACAAACAAACTCTCAGGAACTAAAAAATGACTGTAAGGACAATATTTGTTCATCCAAATTTAGGTCTTCAGAAAATTTTAGCTCCACCTTCCCATGAGTACCAAGAAAGGGACTTCTAATAATTAATAACATATAATATACGTAGCAAGAAGAAAATGAAAATATCACAAAAAAGCAGCCATTTACCTTTTTGCTTTGAATAAATAAGAATATGCGACAGTAGAAATGGTAACAGATTATGATCAGAAGCAACAAACACCAACGACAGTTGCAAGAAAGAAACCTTCCACAATGACTCAAAATCCTTAAATATAATCAGTATTCAATTGTGCTGTAAATTATGTTTTTTTTACTCCACTACGGTCTCTGACCCAGAAAGGGGTCAGATGTGCAGCAGAAGGGAAAGCTGAAAACTCAAAAGAACAAACAGAAAAAAAAAAGAAGAAAAAAAACCTCAAAAGATAAGTAAGCATGGCAATTATTTTAACTGCAAACTTGCAGCAGTGAAGCTGTTAAAGAAGAACTCACCTGTCTAGAAGACACAGGGCCATCTCTTGATCGGACCTCAATCCATACCCCACTTTCATTGCACGCCATTTACTAACTGCTGATCCAATGTTCACCCGAGCTCTCTCTCTGCTTTTGTTATCCTTCACTTTTGCAATCTTCATCTTGAGTTTCTTGGACTTTTTGGATGATTTAACTTTGTGCCTGGCTGCTTTTGTCCAGCCAGTGAAAGCTTGGGTTTGATCCTCTCCCGCTGACATGCTGTTGAATCAAAGTGGCACTATGCTGTGGAGACATAACACATTGGTCAGATAATGCACAAAGATGGACTAATAATGTCATCAATCCATCAAACAAAGCTGAAACATGTCAAGAACAGCTGCACATGTTACTGGACCAGTATTTTAAAACTCATCAACTCTACAATATGGTACAATGTTTTAAGGGCCAGGGATAATCCTCTTCTTTTCATGCGGTTATCCTCTGCATCCTCTTCTGTCACACCAACTAACTTCGTTTCTTCTCTCACTAAATCCATAAGTCTCCTCTAGGTCTCCCTCCTGTCAGTTCTAACCTCATCATCCTTCAACTGATTTGTTCACTATTCCCCCTCCCTTGATGTCCAAACCATGTCAATCTGGGCTCTCTGAGTTTCTCTGATTCTATCCATCCCCATCACTTCCAAAGAGAACCTCAACATTTTAATCTCCATGACTTCCAGCTCTGCCTTCTGTCTTTTCCTCTGTGCAAGGTCTCTAAACCATCAATATCACTGGTCTCACCACCACCTTCTACACCTTTTTTATTTTAGAGATGTCTGAACGTTGATGTTACACTTTCATAAGTATATGAGAATCCGAACAGATATGTTCAACGTGATCAAATCAGCCATGACTTGTACTAATAATACCCTGATGTTTTTATTTATGTGTTTGTTATTTTGGGGGGTTTTTGTGGGGAGTCTGGGGGGGTAAACAGAGTTGGATCTCCTCTTTCTGTCACAGTTACATGATTTCATCTTCCTGCACATGACAAATACTACCCACAATATGCCCAAACTTCACACAAACTCCACAGAACTGTGAGAAAAGGGGCCCCTCGTCTGTGAACCAGGTGCCAGGTTAGTGTGGTTGCCTCAAAGCCACCATATTTGGCCCAATTCTCACCTGGACCTTACAACACTTGCCATGTTAAAAGTAGCTCATGGACTTTGGGCCACATCTGGATCGGACAACAAATGCAAAAACCAGAGTTTGACCCAGTTCATGAACTTGCTAGTCCCCTGAAATCTGAGAACAGTCGTCTTGGAAAGATAGACGATGGGGTTCATCAACAAACATACAACCAGGACTAATTCATCGCTTATTTTTGTCATTTTTATGTATGGAGTCCTCAGGCGATGTTTACAGTTTTCCATCACAACAAACGCGGTAAACAATCGTGTCTGGAGTTTCATCCGTTGTTTTTTCGCTCGTTGTTGTCCATTCACGACCTGGACAGCAACTGGTTGGTTCAATGATGAATTAAAGATTTTTGGCTCAAAATAATCAACATCAAAAATGACATTTTATAAAACTTGGCAAAATAATTTTTCCGCATAGCAACCTAGCTAACATAGCAGTGAATGCTGTTGGGGATAAATTATCATGCAGTTCATTTGATCAAAATAAACCGCTTACATGACGTAAAGCACAAGGTTTACGAATGTTAATATTTAGTCAGAGAACCTCATTCAATTCATCCGCAGTTACGTCTTTTCTGGTTAAATCCACCAGCAATGCTTGTTCTTCAGGCTCCACGTCCTTCTTCTTCTTCTTGGCATTGAAGAGTGGAGCTGGAGGAAACGAAATTGGCGCAATACCGCCATCAAGCGGTATGGAGTGTGAACTGGTGTGGCAGGGGAGGAGGGGCTACTGCTGATGGAGTGGATGGATGTGTCAGATCTGCCTTTAAGGTGGCAACAGAACTCATTCCAACTGAGCTGTCTGATCTAAATGATCTGAGTTTAGTGGTGAACAAGAGTTTGTTATCATAACTCTGCCTGGTGCGTGATGGAATGACGCTGTCCGCAGAAGTTAATGTAGGAAATCACCATGTCCGTGTACTCATCCAGACTGCTAACTTGGCAGCCCTGAAAACATCCAACTTAGTATAGTCCACTGTGTTAAATACATTTTCACTGAATATATATATATATATATATATATATATATATATATATATATATTTACATTTGATTTATGAAAATCTTTTTTTTCTATTTAAATGATAGGAAATTGGTATGGTGAGTGTTGGTAGGGAATGACGCAACATTAGATAAATGTTCAGTGTTGTTGCTGATTGATGTGAAAAAAAACTTTCACGGGAAAATAGGAAAAGCGAAAAAAAGAAGGCAGGCAAAGAATAATACTTAAATTTACATTTATTTAGATTTATATCCAATAGATGAAGAGCAACATTTTGTAACGTAAAACACAGAAGTGGTGCAATTCTCCATGAGACCACTGGGGGGCAATAGCAGACAACTGTTTTAGTTTGATGACATAAAGACAAGGAAACCTTTGAAATGACTGAAGCTGCCACTAAAGCCGCAACAGAGATCAAAATAAATAGCATGCTGTCATTGAATCGCTCCTAAAAAAAAGCAGAAGTCTTTAAGAAAGATGGAATTTAAGAACGGAAAATTACATGAAATAAATCAAACTATTAAGTATTAAAACATAATGTAACATAAAAATGTTCAAAGGATGTGGAATTAATACTTCAAAGACTAAACTATTTTTAAAAAGTATGCCAAGTACAGCTTAGGCTTTAAAACATGTGATTATAAATTATTGTCCCATGTTTTTCATTACTTCTATCAAGTTATGTTCTGAGACAGACTGGTTAAACTGAATCGAGACTGAATATATGTTAAAATTAGGTTTGTTTTGAAAGCAATGTAACTAAATGAGATTCAACATTTTCACCATTTGTAATAAAAAGAAATGCCTCATTTTGACATCAGTGATCATTTTGATATTAAAAGTTTGAGATAAACTAGTCAGATGGCAAATTGTCTATCATGTACAAATGAAACCATATCTTGTATGACATCCTGGACACCTTTAATTCTCATTTTAGATATTCT
>JAOWBL010000688.1:0-16986 GCA_028564865.1 Zenarchopterus dispar | reverse complement strand
ATATATATATATATATATATATATATATATATATATATATATATATATATATATATATATATATATATACACACAAAGAGAAGCACTATGATGTATTGTGACCCCCAGCACACAAAATATCCAGACCATCACAAAGTTGACTGACATATTATCTTTAGAGATGCACAAATTCCAATTTTCAAATCTAGAACAAATAATCAACAATACAAACAAGTTTAATCAACAGTGAAAGACAGCAGAGGTTCTGCTAGCTTTACTTTTAGCCTCTTAACCTTTCTTAGCTTCATAACATTTAACATTGTCAGCCAGTTGATGCTTTTTTTGACATTGAATAATGGTCAAGAATGTGTATCTACAGACAGGATTTTGTATTTGTAGTTGTAGTTTTGTTGGGTTGGTCAGTGGATTGGTTTTGTGCACAACCATGCACAAATTTACACACTTTTGACCATTTTACTGCTCTCAGCAGTGTACATTGTTCCGTACATTGTTGCAAAAGAAACACTGCTTTCAGAAGACGGGGTTTGGCTCTCCAACCTCTGGCCAATCAGTGTCTTTGGAGCTCGAACGGCTACTTAACACCAGCTTGCTAAAATATATTTTTGTGAGAGTTCTCAGTCTCACCGGCATTGTTCAGGTAGAGCTCTGAGTCTGTTCCAACTGACAACATACCACCTTCAGGGATGAAGACAACCTGGAGCTAAGAAAATGCACACAGACCTGCAGTTTCTCTACTGACCACTAGGCTCTGGATCCAGACCTGCAGTTTGCCTACTGACCACTAGGCTCTGGATCCAGACCTGCAGTTTGCCTACTGACCATTAGGCTCTGGATCCAGACCTGCAGTTTGCCTACTGACCACTAGGCTCTGGATCCAGATCTCCAGTTTGTCTACTGACCACTAGGGTCTGGATCCAGACCTGCAGTTTGCCTACTGACCACTAGGCTCTGGATCCAGACCTGCAGTTTGTCTACTGACCACTAGGGTCTGGATCCAGATCTCCAGTTTGTCTACTGACCACTCGGCTTTGGACAAGACCTGCAGGTTTGAATCCAGATCAATTTACAGTCTAGTGTAAAAGACAGGTTTGATCTCCGTGGACAGATTTAACATTCATGACAATTTCACATGGGTAAACTTTTATGTACTTTAGCAGGGAAAATTATATTAAAGCACTAATTTATGTATATTCAGGGGTGTGATCATTTGATTGGTGGATGGCAAAACCAATGACTAGCTGTCATCAGTTCAGCTATGTAGCTCTTAGCACCATATTCCCTTCTGAGCTGTAAATAAAGACTGGCTGTGGATTGGTCTGGAAAGGTTTAAGGGTGAAGTTTAACTAAACTGTCATCAGCTTGTGCTAAATGAGTGTGGGCTAATCACACCTGGGATTTGTCATTGTAACAACATTTGCAACTGGAGGTCCCGTTGTAGAGGTCCTTTAGTGCAGACCAGGGGAAGGAGCCACAGGCCAAGTCACCTAGCTAGTTCAGGTTCTGGTTCTGCTAGTCCTGGTTTCAGCTCTACTAGCTCTGGTTTTAGATCTACTACTCCTGACTCAGATATACTAATTCTAGTTTTACCTCTACTATTTCTGATTTCAGATCTACTAGTCCAAGTTTCAGATCTGCTAGTCCAAGTTTCAGGTCTGCTTGTCTCAGTTTAAGACCTGCTAGTCCAAGTTTCATATCTACTAGTCCAAGTTTCAGATCTACTAGTCCAAGTTTCAGATCTGCTAGTCCAAGTTTCAGATCTACTAGTCCAAGTTTCAGATCTACTAGTCCAAGTTTCAGATCTACTAGTCCAAGTTTCAGATCTGCTAGTCCAAGTTTCAGGTCTGCTTGTCTCAGTTTAAGATCTGCTAGTCCAAGTTTCAGATCTGCTTGTCTCAGTTTAAGATCAACTATTTCTGATTTGTGATCTATTAGTCCTGGTTTCAGCGCTGCTGGTTCTGGTTTCATTTCTGCTAGTTTCAGATATTGTTTCATTAGGGACACCTAATGAGGATGTTTGAACAGATTTGATGAGAACAAATATAAAGTAATATTAATTAGCATTGTAGGTTAGCATAAGCTAAGTGGGTCAAACTAAAATAGCTGACTGTGATTGACATCAGGTGGGCGTGTTTAAGTCAGTTTCCAGGTCTGTTTTTTCCACCCATTTCCAACATGATGTTGTGTCGTACAAGATTTCAAAATCACTTTTCAGAAACCTGTGGATGATGTCGTATCTGGAGGGGGCGTATCCAGTTCTTCTGATAAACCTGTGATCCAGCCAAGTGGCATCGGGTCCGGTAATCAGAACTTAATGTTTTTCTGCTGCATTTAGTAAATATAAAGCATCAGGTTCTGTACTTGCGTCTTTCACTGGAATTAGCAGGGACAACTTTTATTATTAGGGAATATATATGTATATGTATATATATATACTTGACTAATCAGTATTGCTATGGGTAAACTGGGACAAAAAAACAAGATCCAATCAACAGATGATGAATTGATTCTGTTTGTCTTCCATCATCAGTAATATGATCATGGAAGACAAAACTCCCATGACTCAACAGAAGTTTGTCTGAGGAAACACAGCTGCTGCCGAACAAGACATTCCAGCTGGTCCAGGTCAAAAAAACACAGAATTATCTGCGGGGGGTTGGCTCAGCTCGCTCCTGATCTCAATTCCTCGAGAGCAGAATCAGCTGGTTGGAACATCTGATGGCGTCTTCTGGACGCTTTAAATACCTGACTCCTTCTAAGCTTGTTGAAGCCCCAGAGTTTTCCAGGAAAAGGAGGCCAGCTGCCACGAAGACCTGCAAACGGATCTAGAAAGTCCCCTTTCAGGTTCCTGCAGCAGCAGCTCCACTTCCACACCTGTAAACCCGGTCCGCTCAACTGGTTCTGCTGCAAAGTTGTGGATTTCTGCACTTCTCACAATTTTTATGACCTCGCTGCTGTATTTGATGATGTTAGTTTTAGTTTTGGACAAAAACAACCACAGATGAAAAACAACACAAAACCTTTATCACTGTCTTTACTTATTTCTAAAAAATGAAGCAAAAATGAAAAATATGACGTGAGCAATCATCAGTACCTGCTTCCTTAAGATGTAACCGTTGCATCCAGCTGCTGCTAATCATCATCATTGATGAACTGATCATCAGCAGGTGCTCCAACATGTATTAAAGCAGAAATATGAAAGAAACTTTCAAGTAAATCACCTGGAAGAACCTGGTTCTTCCAGGTGATTTACTGTGCTGGGACCTTCAGAGAGGCTTTCAGATACCTCGTTGAACCTGAGCACTGTTGTAAGATGAGTGGATGAGAGACTGATCAGGTCACTTCAAGATACCACTGCTGAAGGTAAATCAACAAGCTGCTGAATTGCTAGATTTGTTTATTTTTTGGCTTCATTTTTTTATTAAATAATATCACGGTTGAAAAGCTAAAGCTGTGAATTTTATTTATTTGAGGGAGAGTTTGGTTGGATTATTTTTCTGTGGAGAAAGCTCAGCAGTTGGCAGCTGGATCGAGGTGAGGAATGGGGGGTTGAGGACTGACACCTCACGCTTTCCCCTTCCCCCAAGTTGAGTTCTGGGAGGATCCGGTTTCACTGAAGGTGGGGGACCTCTTCCAGATTAGAGACACAGTGAAGGCAGGCTGGACTTGTGGATTACCACGGCAACAGACACTCTCAGATGTGAAGTCGATCTTCTCGGCCAACGTCACCTGTTGCAGTCTGTCTGTCCGGCTTCAGGTCACATGACACGGACGGATCTAGAAAACTAAACTTCTCCACAGGTCTGTGGAGGACGGCGCTGATTTTTGTCTCATGCGAGGATAAGTGTCCCTGCATCCTTTCATTCAGAGGCTCTAAAACTCCTTAAATTCTCTCCTGATACACGAAACTTGATTCAAAGACCGTCTGTGTGAGTGCGAGTCCTCCGGACCAACAGGGGGCGCTGCAAAGGCAGCCTGAATCTCCACGGTTAGTAGAGAAACATAAAAGCTTTCCTTATAGTGAACGGAATTATGACTTGAAGATGAACCATCTGTCAGGATGCAAAAGAGTTTTCTCACAAAATGGCAAGTTTATTAAGTCAGAAATGTTGACTTTGACAGTAATAAACTGAGTTTTTTCCTTCAAGAAGTTAAGAGTGTGTTTTTCTTGCCAATTTGCAGATTTATAAATTCAGAAATGCTGAGTTTTTTTTCATGGAATCTTCTGGAGGAGAGCTGATCTGAGGAGACCTTAGCTTGAGTTTAAGGGAAATGTCTTTGTGGTCAGTGGAGGACGAGTGATCATCCACTGCCGTGCACGCTCACTGACAGCCTCCAGAACAATCTGAGGGTCAGAGGTCTCTGACTGTTTTATAAGTTCTCCGCCAGCAGGCGTTCCCACTCGGGAGCGTTACCACGCGCTGAGAGGTCAGAGGTCGTCACACCAAGGTCCTGACACCCCCCTCCCTTAGCCCCCCCGCTCCCCGCCGCCACGTTGACCGGGTCATTTAACCTCCAGGATGAACAGATCAGCCTTGTTATGAGCAACATTTGACCTGCTTTCACAGATCACATGACCACCAACCATCATACAACGTATACATGCCGTTCTTCAAGTGAAAGGGGGGAAAAAGCTCAGCTTTAATCCTTGTAAGATCATTTTTATTTGCATTTGCGTCTAGTAGTCACAGAATGAACAAAAAAACCCCACAAACAAACAAAAAACACAGCTTCAGCTTCTACGGTCCAACTCTGAGTTCAGTGATGAACATTTGGTGTTTCAGGAATCAGAAACCAGTGAAAACTCCACTAGATTCATCTGATGATGTACGTAAAAATTCCTCTGTGAAAGTTTTTTGAACATGGTTGCCTGTTTGGATCAGATCAAGAAATGTGACTAATCAGTTTTAAGAAATTTTATATTCAGGAGGACCTAATTTTAGAAAGGATCAGCTGACAGACAGACAAGAAAGAATAAAGAAAATTCAAGAGAGAAGCCAGGTGACCATTAGGGGCTGGCATCAGAAAGATCCAAGATTTTGTAATAGTCACATTTCTGCTCACAGCACCAATAACAGTCTGATCCTTTTTGACTTTAGCCCGGAGCACAAGGTGCTCATATCTCATCAGAACCTAAACCAAGGTGCCATCTGCATGTAATATGAGACTTGTATCACTTAATACCAGACGGCGCTGAGTGTAATCATGTGGAATTAAAGAAGCAGAAGTCCACATAGACCATTGTGGTACTCCTCAGTTAGGACAATCCATGTTTCCATGGTGATGGCGTACACGTTCCATTCCGGATGCCTCTGAGCTCAGAGATATCTCCTCTGGTTGAGATTTAAATTAGACATCTTTTTTTTTTTATGAAGGTGATCTTACTGCCTGTAGAGAAATAAAAGTCAGAGGACATAGAAGAACTACTGTGTTTTTATTGACATTTTTCTTAGTGTGCCAGTTTATTCTGATGTGAGGTTAGATGAACTCTGCAGGTTGATACCAAGCCAGCAGTGTGTGTTTGTGTGTGTGTTTGTAAAGTGGTGTGACCCAGTTCCTTTTTGAGCTCTTAAAGAGATTTGGAGCTTCGTTTCTGAACTAATTACTGGATCTGTGAGCAGCGCCGCGTCAGTCTGCAGCAAACAGCAGCTGCCAGCCGTCTTCAACCTGCTGCAACACGTCATTCCACTTTTACTGCTTTGACTTTGATTTCATTTAGCCATTTTCATTTATTTTATTGTCTTTTTTTATTTAATTCTAGTTTGCAATTTTTAATTTTACAGCGGAAATTAATTTTTGTCTTTTTTTATTTTGTTTTATTTAGCATCTTTGTTTTGTTTTTGTTTTTTTCATTATAGTTTACTTTGAAATTTTTAATTTAATTTTTTCATTTTTCAAATGCATTTTATTTTATTTTTGCAAATATATTTTGTGTTAGTTTTGCAAATGTATTTTATTTTATTCTGAAGTACCTAAATGCTCAGGAAGCTCACCTATGACACAGCAGCTGCTTAAGAGTCATGTCCCCAGGCCTGAACACAGGTGCATTGTGGGCAATGGCAGCAGACATGAAAGTGTGCCTGAAATCATTTCTGGACAACTGACGGAAACACAATCTGTGACACATCTGTGGCGGTGGGGGGGCGGGGCCTCCTCTCCTCTTACAGATGCTCAATCCTGCAGCCGTCATGTGGAGTTGTTTAAGACAAGAGCAACGTGAAAACCACAGAAATCCATCCTTGTGACCACAGAAACACACACACACATACACACACTCAATTGTAGTGGGCAGTGAAAGTATTGGTCTGAAGCTTCTGGAATTTTCTCCAGTTTCCTCTTACAACTGATCCATTTTCTTCAGCAGCACCGCGATTGGATCAGGGAACGTTTGAATCCCAAATGACAAAAAAAAAAACCACCAAACAGGAACCCATGCTTATTTCTGCTGTAAAGTTGGACATTTTAACATAGAAATAAATGGAGATGAGCTCACTGTGGATCTAGACCCTAGCGGTCTGTAGAGGTTCTTTCATATTTACTTATAAAAGGAAAGTAAAAGTTACCCGTCGTCTTTCACCTGCAGATTCCTCTGAATACGTGCACATGAGCATGCACACACACACACACGTACACACACACAAGTGTGTTTAGAACAGCTGTGAGTGTCTGCGGGGAAACTCTGACAGATGGTGAAAGCTCCGCCCCTACTGAGCACCATACGGCTGCTGGGAGATAAAGGAGGTGGAGAAGGAGGAGGTGGAGGAGGAAGTGAAGGAGGTGGTAGTTGAGGGCATGGACGAGGAGGTGGAGAAGGACAGGATAAAGAAACAGTTGCTTCTACATTCTGAGAGCTACTCAACACTTCAGGATAAACATAAATTGTCATCTGTCAGAAAGGATTTGCCTTTAACTTTTTATTTTATTTCATTGAATTAATCTGTTCTTTTTCTTAATTTTTTCATATTTTATTAGTTTTTACTTATTTTTTTTATCATATGGATTTATTATATTTTGGTTTGTCATTAAATTCTATTTTTCAAGCAATTGTTCATTTATTTATTTGATTATTTTTTAATTACTTTTATTTTCTGTTATTGTATTGTATTGTATGTTTTATTTTTAAATTATAATTATTTTTGTTTATATTTGAAAATGTTTAAATGTTCTTTATGTTGTTATTAGCAGTTTCCCTTTTTTAATTAGTTATGTTACCATTGTTTTTGGGATAAGTTTAATTTTAAATCAAAATGTTTTAGTAATAAAAATCAAATAATATAATTAATCAATTTGAATATTACTATTATTGTTAAAAATATATTTTGAACCTTGAATTTCTTATTTTCATTTTTATTAATTTATTAAAATGTTTTATGATACTTTTTGTTCTGTTTCAATTTTCTTGTACAATTTTTGTCTAATATTTTCAAGCTGCCGGAGACGCTGGGTTTGTGTTTTTGTGTTCACGGTGAAACGCAAAAGTTTCAGACATGAACGAGTCTGAAGTTCAGTTGTTCCTGAACGCAGCATCTTTACGTCCCCGTGTGTGGATGGAGAGATGAAGAACCACCACCACCCCTCCTTTTCCTCCTCCTCCTCCTCCTCCTCCTCCTCCTCCAGAACATCCGAGAGCCGAGGGAGTTGACCTCCTCCCCCGCAGGTGAAACGACTCGAGGCGAGGAGATGAAGACGTCCAAAAAATCCTAAAATAAAGTTGAGCTGAGACGAAGAAGGAAGGAGAGTCTTCTTCAGAATGAAGGAGCTGCAGGCAGAGAGCGCACCAGAGAGTGTGGTCTTGTGTTTCTACATCATGAGGACTGTGGTTCAGTCAGTGACCCTGTAGGGACTGGTAGTCCTTGTTTGGACCGAAACCTAGTCCTGATGAGAAAGATCATCGTGGTTTTGGTTGGAGCTCTGGTTGGGAGAAGATTAAGTCAAGTGTTCTGGTTTTGCTTTGACAGTCTCTGCTACTTGAGAAATGCCCAGAGTTTGGTCTGGAGATTGAAGCACACTGTCACCCGCGATCCTGTTAACATCCTGTTTAGATCTTCTCTAGATCCTCCCAAGATCCTCTGGAGATGTTGCGATCCCATCAAGATCTTTTCAAGACCCTGTACCAAGCAGCCTCTTTTGTCTTTGCTCTGTGCTGCGATCACCTGTGAAGTTCCTAATATTGACGGGTCGTACATCAGATGGTCCAATCTCCAAACCATCCTGGTGGGTGGAAGGAGAAATGAAGTGATAAAGTAAATGATGGAGTAACAAACTAAGAGGGCAGGTCCTATTCCTCTTTTGTTTGCAGCTTGTGACTGCTGATTACTTGGCTGCAAAAATGCAGAAAATAATAGAATTAAAAAGAGGGTTGAAGTTATGGTTAGCCAAAAGAAAAAGGAAGGTTTTGGATCCAGACCCTAGTGGCCAGGGGAAGAACTGCAGCTTTTCTTACTTCCTAGTTGGGTTATATTGGGTTATGTTATAGTGTTGGGTTTTATTGGGGTTTCTGTTTGGGCTTCTGTTCCTCTGGTTGTTTTTTCTGACCTTTGATAGAAAATCTCAATGAAGGACTCCAAACTAATCCTTTTTATGATTTAATGAAAAATATTTGCTTACTATATACTAGTTTATCATCAAAAAAATCTGAAGAAACCTCTGTATTCCAGGGTGCCTTGTATACCCCCTGTATATCAGACTGAAAATAAATGCCCACTGTTCCAGTTTTACCTTCCCATCATAGACTACTTTTTTCTTTAATTTAGAAGGGTTTTAACACTTTGTTTAAATAAAAGATTTGAAGAATCTGAAGAAACCTCTGTATGTCTGGGGCATGGCTAAAAATACTAGATGTGCATTTTTAACATCGTACTCTTGGCACAACTCACATCTGTCACCTTCAGCAGCTTGTCCCACTCTGTCGTCATAGTACCTTATTTCCCCCTCCAGAGTTCAGAACCCAAGCCAGAGGGTGTTGTTGCCCTGAGCTCTGTCCTGCAGGTTTTTGATTTGATTTTCGAAGATCAGCAGGTTGCTGATGTACGACCCAACGTTACCTGAGAGATCCAGTATAAATGAGCTCAGGATCGATGATCGTAGTAGTGAAAATTTACCTGTAACATCCAAACATCATCATCAGAACCAATCACAAACTTCTACTGGTGCTGCATCGCTCAGCGGCCGCAGTGCTGCCGGGCAGGGCGGCCCCTCCCCTGACCCCTTCAGGACGGACAGTTGGAGCACCGATGAAGAGCACAGATTGTCCTGCTGCTGATGGACGGGGTTTCCGAGGGATGACAGCAAGGGTCGAGCTTCAGAGGCCACACACACACACACGCACACACACACACACCCGTGTATGTACGCAGTGGACCCCCACCCCAGCCACAGCCCGCTCTGCGGCTCCTGCTAATTAAATTCCTGCTGTCCATTAGACGGATGGAGCGAGCGGACCGCTGACTCAGCTCAGGTACGGCAGCTCCTCGCCGTAATGGCTCCAGCAATTCATTTGTCCGGTCCGTTTTGCACATCCTGGGTCACCGCAAGCTTTCAAGGGTGCAGAGAGGGGGTTGTGAGCTACTACCATCAAACTCTAAACGGACTGTGGGTGAGCCCAAGTCCTCTGAAAGTCATCACTGAAAGACAAGAACCTGTCACATTTCCTGTCACTTCCTGCTTGTGTGTTTCGTTATCAGAATTGTGACAACTATTTCGTTCTTTAGGGTACATCATGTCTTAAATGAAAAGATTCTGAGAAGATGAAGAAGTCTTTGCACGTTTGTGATAAGGCCCAAAATCAGTATTGTAGAGCTTTGGATGCTCCAGATGCAGCTTTTCCTGGTGGTCGGCCTGGACCTGCAGGAGCAGAGCTGGACCTAAAGCTCTCGACCTTCAGATGATCGAGCTCATATAAAAACCCGCTAGCATGTTAGCATGTTAGCGCTGTTGAGAGATACTTTATTGGCATCGTATCAGTGGACATTGGACAATGATATTTTAGTGCTCAGGAAGATAAGTATGCTTAAAAAGGTAAAAAAAATAAATAAATAGACATACTAAAAACTAAAATCTCACACAATCATACAGACATACAGCATTTTGCTACCGTCCCTTGGTCAAATTAAGATGAAAACTTGCTGTAGAGGTAAACTTTACACTTCAATTAAATCCTCAAAATTAGCTGCTGATGTCCAGCAGAGACATTTCCAGGAGCAACCTGGAATCTGTGTGAATACGCTGGATGAGGACGAGCAGAGGCAGACCGGCAGTTTTACAGGTTTCCTCCAAACTCAGGGAATAAAGACGACTTTAGGGTTAGGGTTATTTCACGTATCAGAATGTAAGGTTAAGTAAAACTAATGACTTTCCTTCTACCATGTTAGCGAGCTTATTACTGTAACTATGTTAACTGTTTCTAGTTCAAACACTTTTTCATGTATGTCCGGTTTCTGACAAAATTCTTTGTAATTTTATTAGGATAATCCATATTATTGTCAGTACATATCTTACCAAATGCACTGAAGCTTGTCCTCTGCTTTTAACCCATCACTAGTTAGACTAGTGGGCTGCTGAAGCACCTGGGGAGCAGTTGGAAGTTAAGGGCCTTGCTCAGGGGCCCACAGTGGCTCGCCTTTGTTAACCTCCTCACCCAATCCCACCACTAGACTGCCACTCTCCAAACTTATGACCCCGACGTGATTTGAACACGCAACCTTCTGATCTGGAGTCAGATGCGCTACCGTTGCGCCACGAGGTCCGCTAAGTAATAAGTCCACTATTAATAAGTCACCAACAAAATTCTGTGACGACAAAAAGAAATTGTAGAAATTACTTAGTTTAACTTTGGGATGCTGCACTTACTGATTTATCAAAGACAAACAATTACTTTAACCAGCTTTGGAGCAGGTTTCACTCCAGAGGCCTCAAACGTTCAACAAAACGCAGGAAAATCTGTTTTTTTTGTTTTTTTTCTCAGAATGTGACTCTCAAATGCATCACAATTACAGGGTGCTTTTTTCACACTGGAAATCCACTCCAACTAAACTGGAAGCTAAAACTTTAATAGAGGAAATTTTTTTACCTTCTATTTCAACTTTGTGTACTTGAAAGATTGCGAGACTCTGAAGAAACCTTCCTGGGTTGTAAAAAAGTTCAGCTTGTTCATGTTCAGTTTTCCTCACTCTGCTGAATGTCAGTTACAATTTGGCTCCTGAACGCTCCTCGTCATTTCTGTGAGAACTTTTGCCAATAAACTATTGATTTTTTAAAAATATTTTTTTATATTGGACTCAGTGTAAGTCAGAGAAGAGTCATCAATGACATGAATGAGGTGTCGCTTCAGGGAACTGTGTTTCTGCAGTTTTTGAAAACCAGTACCAGAACCAGGACTGGTACAGTCCATGAACCCACATGGGCCATTTGTTCAAGCTCTCAGTAATGTCTGCTTTTGCTTGTGGCCTCGAAGTGTCAAACTAAGACGCTGCCCCTCCTCTAATCGTTGTCGGTCCGTGTGTGTGTGTGTGTGTGTGTCAAAGGTAGTCTGCAGCTAAAGGATTACGTCTGGAGTTGTTTGCTTCAGCTTGGTGTCACAGAAATACGGAAGATTTATTGGATTTGTTTGGAATAAAAGTGGATTTGAAGGATTTGAATGTGCAGGTCAATGTTGCAGGGCATCCTCTGTTCTGTTAACCCTCTCCATCCATCCATCCATCCATCCATCCATCTATCCTTCCATCCATCCACCTCTGCATCCATCCATCCATCCTAGCATCTGTACATCTCTCCATACAACCATAATCTACCCATATATGCATCCATCCATACACCAGTCCATGCATGCCTGCATTCTTACATCCATCCATACATCCATCCACACATCCATCCATACCTTCATGCATACATCCTGGAGGCTGGGTTTGTAGGATGCAGAAAGAACGTTTTAGGAAGTGACAGCTAATAAAGAACGATGTATTTATGGATCGGTGCAGAACGAAGGGACAAATGCATGTATGGTCAGAGGAGGGGCTGCTAACTGGATGCTGTGTCTGTTTATTTTTTTGGAAAAGTTGTAAAAAAAGGTCATTTATAACCAGTTGCAATCATACTGTTAGTTAAAGATCTGTTGGAGCACAGGCACAGTTCATTACAGAGGTTTTAACGACCTCCTCGTAACATTTGTCTGTCATGTTTTGGCTTGTGGGGTATTAAAGGTGCAGCATCGAGTCCCAGTCCCACCAGTCAGAGAGTAGTGTCTTTGTCCATTCAGACCAGCAGTCCTCCACTCAGCTGTGGGGTGGCTCAGGCTTCATACTCGACCTCAGTCTCATTGCAGATGATCAACTCTTCTATTGACAGATTAAGCCCGGTTCTGGTTGAGATTGTGGTTCTGGTTGAGCAGCATATGTAGGCTTTTATTTTAAAGGCACGCCTCATATTTCATTTATTTCATTTTTGTTAGTTTCTTTAGGTCTTGTTGCTTATTGTGGTTGTATTTATTGGCACATGGGTAACGTAGTCCGATGTAGCCTTCCATCCGCCTGTTGTTTTTTTGTATTTTGTTTGTTTGTTTGTTTGTTTGTTTATGCCAAGGTATCCTCCGGCCTAGTGGTGGTTTGTAGCTTCCAAGCTGAAATCCCCACACTGACAGATGTGGAGAACAATTATGATATTTAATCTTTTACTGATGTTACACTAATGTTACACCCATGCGTTCAAAGCTGGCTGTCTAGCCCACTGTTTCCCAACTCCGGTCCTTGGGCCACAGTGTCCTGCAGGTTTTAGATGTTTCCCTGCTCCAACACACCTGATTCTCATTAACAGTTGTTAACAGGTTGTCATCCAGGTCCAAACAAGTCTGTTAATGACTCAGACTGACTCAGGTTTTAGATGTTTCCCTGCCTCATCACACCCTGATACAAATAACTGTCATTAACAGTGTCGTTCAGACCTTGATGACAACCTGTTAACAACCGTTAATGAGAATCAGGCGTGTTGGAGCAGGGAAACATCTAAAACCTGCAGGACAGTCTGCCCCGTGGACTGGAGTTGGGAAACACTGGGTTGAACTAACCAGCTGGACTGCATCTGGATCATCAGCTTCTGCTTTTTGTCCTCGGGTCTTCTTAAACTTGGACCATTTCATGAATCTTCCAAGGTGAATAACTGAGCTGCTAGCCAACTAGTAGCTGCCATGAGTATCTTGATGTTGCTGTGCAAGCAGCTCGTAGGGCACCTGGCTCATGTCAGAGCAAGATCTGGCCTAAACCAGTGACCACGTAATAATAGATGCCAGTGGAGTTCTGGTAGTCCTGGTTTCAGCTCTGCTTGTCCTGGGTTCAGCTCTCATCATGGTTTCAGATTTATCAAAACTTGTTTCAGATGTTTTTGTGGTAGTGCCATTTTGAAAGGAGGATGTTTGGACATATTCATTAAAAATAAATGCAAGTTAATGTTTGAACATTATAAATTAGCATAAGCTAAGATAACTTAGCTAAATCAGCTGATGGGTATATTTAAGCCACCAAGTTCAAAATTCAAACAAATATATGCATAATTAGGGGCATGGTCTTTTAATTGACAGCCAGCATGTTAGGTTGACTCGTGGTTCTAAATTGATTGTGTTAGTGTGAGCGTACAAGGGTGTTTGTCTACATTTGTGTAGCTCTACCTTCCACTTGTAATGAGCTGGGACAGATTCCACCAGAACTCTGTCACCCTGGGTTCTGCTGTGAGGAGATGGATGGGTGGATGGATGAATGTTAATTTTACTAACTGACCACTGTGCCTGTGAGTGATCTGGAAAGTTTTGGGTTGGTGTAGAACAGTGGTCTTCAACTCTGGTCCTCAAGACCTACTGTCCTGCAGGTTTTAGATGTTTGCCTGCATCAGTGCACCTGACTCTCATTAATGGTTGTTAGCAGGTTGGCATCGAGGTCTGCACAAGTCTGTTAATGGCACAGTCATTTGTCTCATAGTGTGCTGAAGCAGGGAAACATGTTAAACATGCATGTAGATCAGGGGTGTCCAAAGTCGGTCCTCGAGGGCCAGAGTCCTGCAGGTTTTAGATGTTTCCCTGCTCCAACACACCTGGCTCTAATTAATGGTTATTAACAGGTCATCAAGGTCTGAACAAGTCTGTCAATGACACGGTCATTTGTGTCACAGTGGGAAGAAGCAGGGAAACATCTAAAACCTGCAGGACACCGGCCCTCGAGGACCGACTTTGGACACCCCTGATGTAGGTCTTCTGTAGATCTTGAGAACCAGGGTTGAAGACCACTGGTCTGGAAGCTTCTAGGTTCGTCTGGGATGTTCTGGGTTGGTCTTGAAGTTAGCCTAGCCTAAATGCAAAGGGAGCTAATTGGGCTAACTGACTAAAAAGTAATTATGTGGATAGCATCTAGCTTGTTGGGTCCTAGTCTTGGTTGCAGGACAAAACACCGTCCAGGTTGGCCTAAATCCTTCTGACTAACCTCTGCTGGGACCCAGTTCTGACAGAGTTCTGCAACTCTGATGCCTGTTTGTGCTGAGTAGCCCCTCCACCAGTCGGACTTCCACCAGTCCTCATTTCAGCTCTGGTAACTACACTAGGATGGAGGTCTCCGTTTCTACCGGAGCTCCTTCACGGTTAATGCATGTTCAGGTTTTACCTGACACCTTGTCTACACCCAAAACAGATCCTGTAGACCTTCTCTTCCTCATCCACCCACACTTTTTATTCCTCCTCTTCCGGGTGATTCACCAGACGGAGAGTTTGCAGGGGAGGACAGTGATATTTCTATTTTGTGGGCGGTCTTGAGCTAGAGTGACAGGTGCAAGGGTGTATTATTACCCCAGTGGCCTCCTCTACCCTCCTCCCAGCCCCTATCCTCCCTCCACACGGGTGGGGATGCAGCAGGAGGCGTGAGGAGGATAATTTGTGTAGCTGCTCCCTCCTGACCTGAGAAATAACTCACCGCCACAGCAGCCACAGTTTGTCTTCTGGAGCGGGACGAGAAACTCCTCCTCTTCCCTCTTCTCCTCGTCTTCCTCCTCCTGTTGTACCTCCTCCTCCATCCTGCACTTTCTTTTTTATCAACCCCCCTCCCCTTTCAGGCTCCAAGGGCTTTTGGGGGAGACAGACTGGAAGATGCCACCAAACCAATTAGCTTCAGGGTCTATTAAAGCCTCCCCCTCCCACTCTCCATCGCCCCTTCACACCCGTCACTTAAATCACACCGTCGGCCATCTTTACAGTCACGTATAACATTTAGTACCTCCTCTTTTAATCCACTGTTTTTTTATGTGTCAAAACTTAATTTATTGGACAAATGCAACCTCAGATAAACAACATTCAGGTTCTTTCACCATGCCACAATTTATTTAACAAAGAATATATATTAAGAACAGGCACACACACATATATATATATATATATATATATATATATATATATATATATATATATATATATATGCTTATGTGTGTATATATATGGATATATAAATCTGTGTGTGTGTGTAAGATGTGTGATTTCCAGGCGTCTATAAAGGCATCTGGGTGTTTGTTAACACACCGTCAGACATCAGCAGCAGTTTTAGAGGAGCCGTTGTTACCCCTCATGGATGCTGTGTTTAGGTTTCTCTCAAGATGGTGGTGCTCACTTGTGCAAAATATCTCCACTTTTGTTCTGACCTTTTTTTTTAATTCACTTTTTCTTATTGAAAAATAGCTTTGCTTTTTTTTTTTTTTAAACAAAGGGTAATTTTTTTTTAACTTACTGAAAAACAGCCTCAGCCTTTCACAGCATTCATTGTCGAAAAAGGTTCATTCTCATTTTTATTTGTTTAAACCAACATAACTTATAAAGATGAAACACATTGTTTTATAATCAGCTTATCATTTTTTATTTACTGAAACAACCTAAATCATCACCCCTTCACTGTCGTGCTTAACAGAGCTGTTTGGTTTTCTGGATTTGAACTACAAATAGTTGTGAAAGCGATGTATAACGCTTTACAACTGAAGTGCAGCAACAGTTTCTTTTCTAACACCGTGGTGGATGTCGTTCCCTCTTGGCGTTGGTCAGGTGAGCTGAGAAGATTACTGGACACACACACACACACACACACACACACACACACACACATGTCACTGCCCTTTATGGTGCAGCACTGCAGATGTGTGTTTCTGTGGTTCCACCTACCCACAATCCCCTGCAGCAGAACTCTGCCTCTCAGCTGAGATTTGAGGCAAAAACGTCCTGAAGTGGAGGACAAGAAGACAAACACAGTAAAGTATGGTGAAAATTCTTAAATTTATAGGAATAAAAGCATGAAATAGAAAATAACAAGGTCATACATTTTAGGACAATACAGTTATCAGTTTAAAAGGATAAAAATATACAATAACGTTTTCAAACTGAAAATAAAGGGAGATATTTTCAAGAATGCAACTGTAAATTTGGCAATTAAAAATTCATTAAAATAAAGTTGTAGATTTACAAAAACTTTAGTCCTAATTTTGTGACTTTGGGTTTTTAAATTCATGAAAATACACTTGAATAATTTGAAAAGTCATTTTTGTGATAACAAAGTGATCAAATAAGTCAAACAAAGAAAAGTCAAAGTTTTAAATTTGTCACAGTTTAGTTTTCAGGAAATAGTTGTAAATTTGTTCAAATAAAGCTGTAGGTTTATGAGAACAGTCATAAATTTATGTCAAAATGTCAAAAAATGTCAAACAATTTGCAAAAAACTTTTAAGTTTGCATGATGTGATCAAACTTTTTTTTTTCTAGTTGTAAATGCTTGAGAATAAAATCATGAAATCTTTTGAAATATGGTTGTAACTTTTTAACAATAAAATAAATTGATCAAAATTTAGTTGTAGATTTTCAAGAGTAAAGTGATAACATTGGTTAAACAAAGCCTTGAATTTCTAGAATATCGTAAATTTGCAGGAATAAAGTCATAAATTCATAAGAATATGCACCAGCATAGAAGTGGCAAATTTGCAAAAAAAA
>JAOWBL010000687.1:0-16991 GCA_028564865.1 Zenarchopterus dispar | reverse complement strand
ATATATATATATATATATATATATATATATATATATATATATATATATATATATATATATATACACATACATACATGTATATATTTCCAAAGCTTCCAATCCCATCTTTTATTGCCAGTAGAACAACAGCAACACATCAGGTGTTAAAACTGAGACATTTTAACATTACATTGAAAATATTGGCTCATTTTGAATTTGATGGCAGCAACACATCTACAGATCTCTCTCAGTAGACACTATAGAGGGAAACTTATAGCCAACAGATCAACGCCTAGGATGCAGAGACGTTCCTTGACAGTAACAGGATTACACATCTGTTGCATGCACTTTGACCTGACTTTTATCTTCCCATATCATTCAAAATCCATTACGCATAGAGTCCACATTTCTGGAGGAATGTCTCAAAAACACAATGCTTCTGCTGTTTTCCCTATCCCCTGTCCGCTCTCCAGTGATCTCACAATCCCTATAATGACAGAGAAGAAAATGGCTAAAGCGTCATCCTTCTTGGTTTACATTCCTTAGCTCTCCTCTCCAGCTTGTTTTTGAAAAGCTTGTGAGCTGCCCCACATGTAAATAATTTCCATTGTCATGGAAACTCATCATAACAAATGATAAAAAGTTCCATAGTTACCAACAAAAATAAATGAAGCAGAACAGCAACCAAAGCAGTATAGAAAAATCTTTCTGAAATCATAATTTAACAATAGGCTCCAGCAGATCAGTAGATAATATCATGGAGGTAAAAGTAAAGACAAAGCTTGAATAGAGCTATTGCTATTGCAATAGCCTGCCACTTGAGCAGCACCAAAACAACACTGCAAAAATAAGTCAACACAAACTTCTCAGGTAGTAATGAAATGTTTCTGACATGCTATTAAAATATGACTGAATTATAGTACAAAAAATATATTTTTAAATCACATCATGTTTTGAAATCAAGGTAAAAGCTTTGTTCGAATCACTTTCAAGGTGCAGATGCTGCATGGTATGAAGTTGGGGAAGTGTCTCTATTGACCAAAATAAAGTGCAAATGTGTTCTGTGTTCATACAGCTAATTATTACAGATCTTTTTGGGACCAAAACCAGCACCGTGTGCTCTGGGCCAAAGACAAATAGGGCCATTTACAAACCAGAGTTTAGTCAGTGGCCCTGTCAGAGGTCTTATACACATATTACTGCAGAAGAGAGATTTTAGAGCATGCACTGTATCCAAAATGACTGTGTTACTGAATTTTATTGACTGTGGCTGACAAACAGTAATAAGCAGTAGTAAATGTATGCATTCTGTAAACACAGATGAAGGGGTAAAGTGATATTAAAGGTGTCTCTGGGATCCCTCTAATCTGCATAAACATCTAAATGCTCCACCTGTCCTCAGATCACCTGAGCATCTTAATAAGTTGTTATTTTTTATCATTTTGTTACATGTCATGATCATACTGATATCAATTATTTGTTTTCCCATTAACCACTGAATAAGCATGTGCTTCGGAAAATGCAATGTTACTTCCAGTTTTGTTTGGTTTAATGCTTCCTTATGAGAAAATAAATTCGTCTCTTAAGAATGAGACACTTCTCTCTGTTCATCAATGTGGTTTAAGCTTCTGTATTAAAATATACATATGCAAATGTAGAACAAAATAGCAATGGAAAAGTTGTGCTAGACCACATAAATCACATACAGATATTTCTTTTGGCGAACCAAAGTTTCTTGCATTTTATGTTCCATCTAGCTGCACAATATATCCAAAATATAAAAGGTTCAGTGTTTTCGTTTGGTCTCATACAGTTCATCATAAAAGAGGTTAACCCACACACTGATAATATTACATCTAATGGTCTGACTTACTGTATATGCATCTTGATTGTCCACCCCAAGTGATAAATGTCACACAAAGATTACTTGAACTGTTAAATTCATTTAAATTGGCTGCTTCATTTAATCCAATTTGAAAGCCAGAATGAATATAAGAAATGTGTCGAGGAAAATAAAGTTCCCGAAGCCTGGACAGCTCCATGAAGCAGTCACAGACATTTAATTCTAACAGAGGTGGTAAACTTTGGACAGGAGACAGGACACAGTGCATTAAAACAGTAGTAAATTATGCCACTGAGGAGAGGTGCAGACAACTGGAAATAAAAAATGTTATGGATGGGGCTGATGGTGTGGGGTAGGAGTGTGCACATGTGGCCCCCACACATATATGCATGCACACACTACAGCCTTCCTCTGTCTGTTGTATATGGGGGGAAAAAAAACGGTTATGAGTTTGGCTAAGGTCATAGTTACTGCAGCAGCTCAAACCTCATAATCACATTCCTGGAACCGGCTTAGCATCAATGCCAAACTTTACTATATATTATCTACCTAAATGGAGAGGTTTCATTGAAAAGTGTTTGAATTTATAGCTGTGCTTTTGCAGCCTTTATTGGATGACCTTTTGATATGTGTATGAATGACAAGGATTGATACAACAAAAAAGAAAGAAAAGGAGATATTTATTGCATGTGAGGGACCTGAAAAGACGATAACTTTAATGAAATAACTTTCAAAAGCTACACAGCTGTGGACATGAACTCTTGCAATGTGAATTCTTGGAACAGTAAAAATCAAGGCATTTAACAGGGTAGTCTTAAACTGAAAAGACAAACCTACTTCTGTTCTGTAAAAATCTTTGGAAGGAGCCCAGATAGACTTTTATCACACATATTATTATGTTTCCATATTCCCTCACACCCAATAAATGAGGAGGAAAAGGTCAGAGGGCTGTACTGCTCTCCTCTATGTCCACATTAGATTAGGTCTATTAGTTTTTAGGGTGACATGAAGAGGCTAATTCTGATGAAACTGATAACCCAATGCTGTTTTTAGTACAGTAGTAGTGGACGTGTGGTACTCTTAGCAAACTAAAGTTGTAAAATTACTAACTGCTAACCTCCTACAACTCTGGGTTGATAGTGTTTGTGTGCTAAAAGCAAAGTGTGCCATAGGCAGAAGGACCGGTCATCTCCAGCAGATGAGATGGAGGATGTGTGTTACAACTTCCCTCAGGTTAAAAATAGCAACTTATGTTTTTGTGAATGAAAGTTCTGTATAAACTCATCTGTAAAGACAATCTAAGACACATACTGAGGTTCCTTTAAGAATACATGTTGTTAACGGAAATGTATAAACTAACATGCTAGTTACTTTATACAGTACTAGTGTTGCACTGACCCCATTAAATAATAAATAATAATAATTATTCATATATTATTCTAATTAATGTAATAATTAGAATACGTATTCAATGGCGCTGTACAGGTTCATAGTCAGGATGAGGAAGGGGGGTTGGAATTGTGACATGAAAAAAGAAAAATAAATCCACTAAAGACAATTCATTTGTAGTTCTAAACATATAAAGTGTTTTTTACTCCCTTTTTTATCTCTTCCATGACACAGGGGAACTTCTGGATGGAAACATGCAGCCAGTAGTTAAATATCCAAGGCGAATAGGTGATCCTTCAAAGAAAGATGTTCAGAATGACACCATCTGCTGTTCAACACCTAAGTTCCTTCACCTTCTTTTTGCCCTTAAACTCTGAAAACCATTTAGGGATATGTTGGAGTCTTGAATTCTCAATGATGTGCCCTCATTAGTGCTCCAAGCCATACCCATTTAATTCAGTTATTTCACAGTCCCCAGTTATAGTCAGAGGAGGAAATTATTTTAAGTTTCTACTCTTCTCTTTCATTTTGCTCCTTCCCTACATCTCAGACATCTCCTTTTCAATCTGTCTGGATTTAAGGAGTCTCATTTTGGCTATTTTTCTTGGGCTTAAATAGCTCAGTCGGTTATTCCTGCATGGAAACTACTTTCAAGTTTTTATGGATCTACCAACATGATTTTAATTGAAAAAAAAGAAGCCTTAAGCCTAATGTAAATGTTTTTTAGAATGTGATTTAACAAGCTCAAACACACAGAACTGACCAACAGGTTTTGTAAACAGGTTCACACATTGGTTTCCACTTTTTTTCACTTTTCTCCTACAGCTTCTTGTACTCAATCAAACCATCTGTCTTACATAAGCCATTTAGCTGTCTTGCAACTGTCAAATTCCCTGTTCCTTCTTTGCTTTATAATAATGAAAGGCTGTTATTTACAGCACATTCCCCTCTTTTAGACTCCTCTTGTGTTCTTTCTGAGTTTCAGCTCACTCAATCTCACCTTTAGTAAAAAGTTTACAGCTGACCTGTTGTCTTTGTGTGACAAACAAAGACAACAGGTCACTTGTACAATCAGGTTTAATTATCAAATCAACTGGCAAATAGTTTTACACATTCAGAGCCTTGCATTTTATGGGTGGGTGGTTTATGAGCATAAATATGTTTATAAGTACAGGGTATTTACCAAATAACACCAGAAGGACTTCAGTCATTCTGTCATCACTGAGTACGCACATCACAGCTGAACAAAGTGCACATTTTGTGACCATGATGGATTTCCTCCACCCTTCCCCTTCTACTTGAACTCCCCTCCTTCTTCTCTTCCCCTCCAGTTTTTTCATACCTCATTTTGTTCCACCTCTCCCTCCCTTCTCCAACACAAATCCCCCCATCCCTGATCATACAGAGTTCACTGCTGGTGTGGCTGCTGTGTGTTTTGGCAGGTCACGTGGAGCCTCTCTGCTCCAGCCAGACTCAGCTCAGCGCTGGCTTGGAGAAGCTCACAGTGTTCCCTGCAGGTCGTCTCACTCACTCACACACACACACACACACACACACACACACACACACACACACACACACACACACACACACACTCAGTCATAGTCATAAGCATTAAGATGCATCTACAGGCGGCTTATTTTCTCAACAGCGTTTCACCTGAAGCTTCAACACTGACCCCCTTGTCAGCTGTCATTCGTCACTGTGCCACATTGGCAATGGATCATGGGAAATGCGGTTTTTCCAGAGTTTCCCCACAAAACCTCATTCAGAGTGAAACCCTTGCGAATATAGGAGGTAATTTATGTTGAACAGTTGAACCTGAGCAACTTTGAGCTACGGCTACAGTTCAGACAAGGACGGGCCTTTCATTTCAGTGTGTGTAAATCTCGTTTTCTG
Organism: Zenarchopterus dispar; assembly: GCA_028564865.1. Lineage (NCBI taxonomy): Eukaryota > Metazoa > Chordata > Actinopteri > Beloniformes > Zenarchopteridae > Zenarchopterus > Zenarchopterus dispar. The sequence goes on along the minus strand of JAOWBL010000687.1, from coordinate 11,881 downwards.
GTGGTGAGTGAAAAATATAGTTTGAATCTAATTGGGCAATTTGGAAAACATTCATCAATTATTATATCATTAATATAATTATTTATAGGAATGTGCATTTGTTTTGTAAATTAAATCAGAGATGTGAAGTTTGCTCACTTTTGTATGACCAAATGCTGCAGTCATGTGTAATTTTAATTCTATTTTCACAATATTCTGTAGAAGCACCTTTCAAGCACCAAGTCTCTGGATTTGTGTCTTCAGTGGTGGCAGCTGACTGACAGCTACAAGAAAAGCTTAAGATGCTATGGAGACACAGCTGTCAGTATTTCTGCTGTGAAACTGAATGGTGAATGTGCTACAATGTCTCATTCGTGGGTGCATTTACATCTGCATTAGTAAACGTTTTTATCTGTTTCTGAGAATCCCCATTATCCTCTTTCTAAATAAGCATAATCTATTTTTTAAGAAAAATACAAACATCTGGTGACTGCAGAATGTAGCGTTGGAGATGAATATAACTGTCAACCAGCATACCTGAATTTGTGCCTTGCCTGACCCTTTAACACATTTCTGTTTAGTTACATTAGGCACTTTAAGCTATGGTTTTAAAGGTTCATAAAAAGCTCACAGTTCCTACAAAATCTAGATATTCATGGAGGGGGCATAGTTTCCTACAGCCTTTTTAGGAAGTTGTTACGGCTGCTGTTCAATTCACAAGACCAACTTGAGGCATTCTTGAGAAAGTGAGGTGATTTTCTGCCTCATGCTGGCCATAGAGTTCTTATGTTCTTCATAACGGTGCCTTGCAACCTACCTACAATGTACGTACGACTATCTTAAGGAAACTGTTGTCGTAAGTAGTCCGTACAGCACTGTTATGTGCAACTCACAGCAATCTCAAGTCATTAGCATGAAGATCCTACAGCTTTCATCACATTTTGTCGGGGTATGTAAGTGGCAGCTGTCCAATATCTCAACATATCTGTGTCTTGTGCATCACATCTGCTAGGAAATTTGTGGAAAGGTTTGTAATTTTCAGGATGGCAGTAGTGCTCTGAGGACTACAGGTGCACCTTCTATAGCTGCAGGATGAAGAAGATGATGATCTTGTGGTTGTAGCCACTGCTTTCATTGGGCAGCAGCTGGAGGACCTGGAGAGAAGATGGTGATGCTGGTGGGTGTGGATACAGAGGAGGCAACCCTACAGGCAATACGAAGCTCTGTTCCATCAGTTAGACCACAAGTCGGAAGGTGACTACATGGCATATCTCCAGATGGACCATAACACCTTTGGCAAGGTGTTGCATCATGCTGCCCCACACATCATGAAAAGTGAGATGTAAGTGTAATTTTCTGAAAGCAACAGTATTTCATTGTGGTTGATTTTATGACCCTAAATAATTCACATACATAGTGCGTTGTTCTCTTACGTTGTTCTTAAGGTATTTGTATGGTGACCCTCCAACAAGGCTTTTCATCGCTTGTTTGTAAAAAAACCTTGGATAAAACCATCGACCTGGCCGCAAACTTAGGAACGTGCTACAAACACTGGATTTTTATAAAGCTGCCACAAGAAGGTCGTAGGAAGTGGTCCAAAAATCATTTGTTGGTTGGTTGTTTCATACAACCAACAAATGACAACCAGGTGTTCATATGGGTCATTGTGACTGTAGCATTAACCATCTGCAAGGATACATTTTACTTTGTTAGGGTCAGGGTCACAATTCATTGTGACTATGGGTTTACAGTCTCTCTTATCTTCTGCATCAGATGGTCAGGCTGACATTTAAATAGCTCCAGTTGAAAGAAACAAGAAGTCAGAGGAACTAAAGAAAGCTCCAGAGTGGTCTTCAGGTGGACTGCCAGTGACATTAAATAGACAATGAACCTGGACAGAATTGTAAGAGCTTTCCAAGTGGAAAGAGTCTTCGGTTTAGCATCTTGAAGAGAAGCTTGGCGATTTCTGATAAAACCGGGTTTACAATTTTCCAACGATATCATTAAACCATCATCTTCCAGTGAGAAATGTGGTTTAAAAAATCTTGAATGGCTGTGATCAAAGTTCATTTATACACTACTAGGCTGGAGCAATGAAAAAAAAGGTCATGTAGTCCAAGGAGTCCAGATTTTGATGGTGATATCATTGAAAGAAGCTCAGTGGATGAATGCATCCTCCCATCATGCTGCTCTGCAAGCCTATAAATGTGCGATTATGATTTAAGGTTGCTTCATTTGGTCAGGTTTTGGTCCAGCAACACTATTTGCTCCAAACATCAGGTTGGCAAACTATCAAATGACCAGGTGTTATCATGGTAATATTTGCAAAACAATTCATGTAACTATGTGGGAATAAATGAGATGGCATTGCATCAGTTTATTGAAATGTCTGAAGACTGTATTTAAGTTGCAATGTTGTGTGGCCAATAAATTATAATATTTCAGATGCTCTGTTTCTACCATCTAAATGTATACAAGAAAAGATGAATACATTTCGAGACAATTATTTAATAGAAAAAATATAAAGTTACATTTTCCAATCCATTTGACATTTGATCTATTTAAATGTTGTACATTAAAGTCTGACTTGCAAAGCACTAAAGTGAATGTAAGTAATTTGTGGAGATGGATCTAAAGAACTGCTAATATTGCCTAATTGGCAACAGTGATTGTGGGACTCGTTTAAGTCGGTCATGTTTCCAAAGATGTTTCTGTCAGAAACCTCTAAAGTTGTACAACAAAATCTGCCTCACAGAAATTTTGTCAGACTCTTCACTGAAAACCCTAATATAAGAACACTTTACATCAGTAGAAACTATTTAAAATTCTGCACTACTGCATAATTTAAGTCGGAGGACGAGCGCTTTCAACTGCTAATCAGCCTCAGAGATAAATAATAAAGTAAATGTAATCAAGCAAGCTGCCAACTGCCGATGAAGGGGGGGCTCGTAGACGACACAGACTGTCTGATTTTTGGACAAGGCCTCTAGCAACAAACTGTGATTCGCTTTCCTGAAATAAAAACGGACTCTCTGACTGTCTGTTTCTCTGGCATCCTCGATGTGACAGACAGATGAGTCATAGCTGTGTCCCAGAGCTCACAGGCTGCTGAGACGAAAGAGTGGAAGACGTGGAACAAGAGGTTGGAAGCCAGTCGAGGACAGGAAGGAAGGAAGAGTGAAGGCTGCCTGTTATTCAGCAGTGAAGGAGAAAATTAAGTGAAAATAAATTTTCTTCCCACATTGTTATCATATTATGTATGTTAAAACAAGATTGTGTTTTGGTTCAGTCCATGTCTACTGAACTTATTTCAGATTTTTAAAATTAGATCAGAATTTCTGTTTGGTCAAATTAGAAAAAGTTGGTCTACTGGTCTTCCTACATTTGCAGCATATTCAAGACATGTTCATCATGATGATTCTCAGCCTTTTTGGTTTTACTTGTATGACATTTGCGGCAAAATTTCCCTTTAAGCACATGTGTTTTTCTTTTGCAACTGACTGTCACATAACTCCAAAGCAGAACATTTCCATGCAACAACAGCAAGGAGTTCATTTAACCAAGAGCGGCACCCTTCTTTTTCCAATCATACCTTTGGTTTCTGTGGCAAATTTCATCTGCATCTGTCACTAGCACTTGTTTTCAAACTCATGCTGCCAGGCCGCAGATGTTGGCTTTTTTTGATGAGGTGGCAGATAAAGTTTCCCTCTAATGGCTCTCTCATGTAGATCCTGTTTGTGCTTCAACATTGCACAGAGGACCCGTGCACCATAAGTCATGTGTCAGCTCCTCTGCACCAATTTGTTTTCCTGCCTAGCAGACATGCAGTTATATCTGACAGTTTTCTTGCTCCACCAGATCATGTCTTGACTTTCACAGCTTCTGTTACCTGCCAGCTCTTATTGCACACAGTGGAAATTGTGAGCCTTAATATCATTTTAAGCCTTTCACTGTTTTTTTTGTTTGTTTTGTTTTGTTTTTTGTCTCTGTTATCATTTATATTCAGGTCCCCAGCTGGTTGCTTACAAGTTCTCATGGTTGTTGAATGCTAAAGCAAGGATTTTGTCCTTTACTGACATTGCACAATATCTTGACCAGGGTTACAAATAGTGAACTAAGACTTTTTTCCCTACTTCCTAATCCAATGAAATCAAGTAAAGGCCCTCATCCTGTTGGTTCTGTAAAGGAATGCCCCAAAGCTTGCTACTGACACCCCTTCTATTTGCAATGTACACACCTGCCTGGATCTGCCGACAAACTTGTGCAGCTTCCTGCTGTGCAGATGATGTTTAACGTTACCTTTCCACCTTGCAAGTTGAGCCTTTAGTGCCATCTGTCTATGTGTCACTTTGCAATTTACAACATTACAAAAACTAGGTTTGTTTTTAGATACCATGGTTATGTTTCACCTTGACAACTGCAATGTTGCTCCAGGAGGTCTCCCAGCATAAACTGAAACTCCCACAGATGGTACAGAACTTGTAGAGTCATTGTGGGGTTTGCATCCAGCTATCTAAATTAAGTCAGGTCAGTCTTGTGCTCTTTCTCAACCGGAGTTTCTCTCACAAGCCTCATTCGATATGACTCTCCTTGTGCACAAAGTGATGTGCATCCAGATTCCTTTGTGCCTCCATGATAGAGGAACAAGCAACCAAGGGCTATAAAAGCAGTGACATCCCTTTCTACTGTTAAAAATCTGCTGAAGAATCAACTTTTCTATAACTATGTTCTAATTCTAATTTTACTTCAGTATCTGTTCTACTTGTACCCTCTCATTTAAAAACATTTAGAGATGGCTTTCTTAATGAACTGAAGCATGAATGTTGTTCCTCACCTTTAAGTTGCTTTGGTTAAAAGTAATTCCTAAATTACTAAGAGTAGTCTAAATGTAAAAAGTTACAGTGCATTCGCATTTCAAGAATAGGGCATTTTCATACCTGGTTGTTACAGAGGTTTTTATATCTTTTCACTCTAATTTACTATTATTTTATTGTCATTATTATTATTTGCACATAACAAAAAACTGTGCACAGTCCAATAATTACCTAATCTTGCATAGTCAGTGAGTCAAATATTCACAAATTGAATATACCCAGGCATCCATGAGACAGAATTAGAAGGACCAGGAAATCTATGTGGATGAAGTAAAAAAGTTTATTGAATGCTTTCATTGTTGGTACATTATCACATAAGAAGATTTATTCAAGTTTTTAAACAACTTTTAAATGGTGTAGCAATATAAAGGTGAAGAAGTAGAACACAAAAACTGTAATTATGGACTGTTGACTTTTGTAGTTCAAACTTTTTAATGTGAATATGAACAAATATCTAATACAGGTGATTTCATCCAGTTTAAATTTGTGAACAAAGAAAAAGGTAAGTGAATGAATGAATGAATGAATGAATAAATAAATAAATAAATAAATAAATAAACAAATAAATAAATAAATAAATAAATAAATAAATAAATAAATAAATAAATAAATAAATCTAATCTAAATGAGTGATATTCTTACATCTAAATATCAACCTTTGGTGTCTTCTTACTCAAATGCATTTTTCCACCTCGAGTCCCGTTGCAACCTTCCAATTATATTTGTGCATGACAATGTGTATATGTGTATCTCTGATGTGTCCACGTTTGGTCTAATAACTATTGTTTGGGATGTTCACGTCGGTATGTCTGTGATTTTTCTGCATGAGTGTGCACATGTGCAAATGTGATCATGCACACTCGTGTCTGCTGCTGCTAATTTCAGTGGATATGCAAGCGTGTCTGTTTGTTTCTCTCCATGCCCTGGGGCCAGCCGCAGAGAGCAGTCCCCCAAGGCCTTTTCCTCACATAACCGCCCCCCAGCCTCCCTCTTCCTGCTCCTCTTCTTCCCAATTTCCCCCCTGTGGAGCTACCTCTCCTCCTCCACCTCCCCCATCACCCCTCCTTTTGCCCTCTTTTACCATGACACTTTGAATTAACCAGAAATTAATGCAGATGATGCATTCACTGTCTCAGAGGTTGTTTTTTTTTTTTCATTCTGGAGCAGGATATTGAAATGACAGCAACATTGGGGAGGGAGGCCACTTCTGTCACATCTATAGGCTCTTTATCTGCACAATGTGTAAATGTACATGCTACATAGGTTTACACTTGTGTACAAAAGTTAGTGCCTCCTCTTTCCTCTATCCTGTGTAAAAACATAATATAAATAATCTGATCACAGTTGACCTTATCATTTGGCCAATTTAAACTCAGAAGCACAACATACAACACAAATACCACTAAATACCACAATATTACAAAGCAATCAGAATGATACAACAGTCCAAAAAATAAGACTAAAAAGAAAAACAAATGGACAAAAAGTACCTCTTACAAAAGGACTTGAGACATTAAGTTGCAGTCAGATGCTGTTCATCATTAGCCCTTGATGATTTAATTATCAGTTGGTTTCAAGACGTCTATAGAACATTTATGCTTGTGTTTTTTTTTAACACAATGCCAAAAGGGAAAGACATAACCAATTGTCCTAGAGAAGCAATTGTTGCTGCAAATCAATCTGGAAAGGTTAATAAAACCACTTTTAAACAATTTTGAATTCATTATACCACTGTGTGAAAGATTATGTATAAGCAGAACAATTCAAGAAAACAAGCGTTACCTTCTGACACCCTATGAGCCTCGCTGAGTATGTTAAATGTTAGAGAGCATAACATCACAGAAGACTAACAAGTATGGTTAATTTGGAAGACTTGAAAGAAAGCCTCTTCTGTCCAAAAAGAACATGGAAACATGACTGGCATTTGCAAAATTGCACTAGGATATGCCACAAGGTTTCTATTACAATGACAAAAGACAAATGACACCAATATGGAGGTTTTTGGTCTTAATGGCCTGTGCCAAGTTTAGAGAAAACCAAACAATCATACCCACTGTCAAGCACAGTGGTGGAGGAGTCATAATCTGGGGATAATTATGCAGCTATAGTTGGGGAGATGTAGTCACTGGGTCATCACTGAACTCCTTTGTTTGCCAGAATATTCCCAGGGCAAATGTGGGCAACAGCTGTCTGACAGCTAACACTTATTGAAGTAATGTCAAGCAACATGGCAATGCTCTGAATCTAAATCAGAATGGCTGAAAGAAAAAGAGAAAGAAAAACAGAAACAAGGGTTTGGAATGATTATGTCAAAGTCCAGATATCAACACAATTGGTCTGGTCTAGTGAGATCTTAAGGTCCATAGATAAGTGATTACTCAGAAACCTCAATGAAAAACGAATAGGTTAATATTCCTCCAGAATGATCTGACAAAATTATAATGTCATGTAGGCTACTGCATGCCATTTACCTGACTACATTTATATTTGTTGGTTTCATTTTTGTTAAATAATGAATGGGACAATGTTTTTTGTTATAAGTCTAAGACCCACTAAAATCAAATTTTATTATGTTTTTATATACGTACACAAAAGTAAAGGGGAAAAAAAAACATTTGACTAAACTAAGTTTTGGACAGATGTCGTAAACGGTTCTTTTTGTTAGTGAATGTGTCTTCTTGAGTGTGAGTGGATGTAAGTGTGTGAATAAGACTACATTAAATGTAGTCTTTCAAACACATATTTATGTGCACGTGTGTCTTGATTCGCAGTTTTTTTTTTTATATGTTTAAAAGCCTTTTTTCTTTGTGAATGTTTCCATGACTTTCTTGAGTCTGTCATTTTTGTGCATATACACAAGCGTGTCACATTGTAATCCGCCACCTGGAGAGAACAGAAAGGGGTTATGGGTAACATGCGAACCGCAGCTTGATTGATGAGCCAATCAGAGCCACACAAAAGATTTCATTAACAAGATACACTCTGCCACAAATCAGCAATCATCCACACGCACTCACTTATCAGCACGTATCAAAGTACAGACAGACATGTCCCCACAGACACACTGACGCTCACTTATCAACACCTGTGAGTGCACACCCCACCCACTCATCTGCAAACATGCATCCATGCTGAGAAGAAAAGTGTGACATCAGTAACCCTGTGTTATCACAAAGTCAGCAGTAATACTGCGGCCATTTCATCAGAGTGTACGGGTCTCCGGTCCACATGTGGAGAAACCACGCATGCTGAATCAAAAGCAAGGGAGCGTTGATTCTTTCCTTAAGCATTTGCCCTGTTTCTCAATCACTCCACTTTTGATGAGGAGTGGGGAGATGGTGACGTGGGGGGTTCGGGAAACTCAGCCGGCAGAATTACTTTTTTTTTTTTTGAAAGTAAATTAGTTTTTACGCCCTGTGAGCCCTTTGCTCTCGTTTGATCCCCCGCCTTGTAAAAAAGGGGGATACAGATGCTGAAACACACACACACCAACACACACAACATGGTAATGGGCTATACTTTCTTATTAGGGTGACAGGAGTGTTATTTTTGTGAGTGAGTGTGTTTTGGGGTGCTTCGTTATTATTGATTGTGATAATAAGATATGTGGACGCACAGATTATTTGCATCCCTGAGCAGAGTTATTGTAACCGGGGGAGGGGCAGTGATGCGATTATGATGGTCATATCCACACCGCCTTAGGCAAGATGCTGTCTGAGTATATGTGTCTGTATGTGTGTGTTTGCGCGCGTGCGCGTGTGTGCATGCAAGGGTAAGAGAGAGAGACAGAGATGGAATAAGCGTGAGCAACTCAGAGTGTGCATCTGTGTCTGCTACATGCCCACTTCTAATTGGCCCAGGCTGATTCCACCCCTGGAATCCATTTTAAGTGGTTACCAAGGTTACAGCATCCACTATCTTCTTTGTGGCATAGTCAGAAACATGTCAGCCCGCACAAGAATGAGCGTGCATGCACACACATGGGAGTGGCTGCATATGTGCAGGAGCCCCGATCTTGGCTAATTAGCTCCATCCATTAGCGGCAAATCTGCTAATTAAAGCCGCGAAAAGACATGAACCAAAGAAAGCTATCTGCGGGAGCCATATGGAGGATGGAATATGGAGGGGACCCAGTAACGAAAGTATGTATGGGTGCAGACACGAAGAATGGTACTGTGAGTATCATGGAAGGTCAATACAACATGAATCCTTGTCTGTTTGTAATTTTCCAGTTGAAGGAGAAACTTGTTGATGGAAAATAGACCAAAATTTCATCCTAATAGACTAAAAGAAGCACACTGAGGTGTTTACTGCTGAAATCTTTCTTCAGATTGTGTAGAAAACTGCTACAGCTCACTGTGGCAGCTAAAGCCGAGCAACTGAGAAAAAAAAAACTGGAGAAAGAAGGTAAAGTGAAAACTTTTTCAAAAAAGCCTTTTCACGCAGATAAATGTTTGTCATTTATTTTTATCCATCAATTCTGCTGAAAAAAAACACCTTCTTGTAGCTGCATGCCGAAAAGTACCTTTTGGCGAAAAGGTGAACTCAGCGTGACAAGAAAAGGCCGGATTTCACATTTAAGTCGGTCATTATTTGCTTTTGTACGGTGAAAGAGTGGAGGTCTCTGAGTTGACTTTTAAGATGTGTCGCTTGAAGTACTGAAGTTGATAAATGGAATGGAGGCCTGCTGTGAAGCTCTTCAGTCCACAGACACCCCCCCCCCCCCCCCCCCCCCCCCCCCCCCCCCCCCCCCCCCCCCCCCCCCCCCCCACACACACACACACACACACACACTCACTTCCATCATCCATGTTCAGTTGACACACAAGAAGAATGAAGACAACCTGAGAAGAGCACAGCAGAAATGTTGAAATAGGAGCTGAAACAAAAAACATGGCATGGCAGGCAGAAGATGTACTAAAATGTGCATCTGCTGAATTTCAACCCAAATCTATTTATCAAAATCTGTCTGAATAAATATCAGAAGGGATTCAGTTTCTTAACAACGACTGCTACAGTACATTCTCCGTAAAAAGGCATCAAAAGCACATTAAAGCTACATGCTGGTTGCTCAATAATTGTTATAACCTAATAAACATAATGAGCTAAAAATCAGAGGCTTGAATACTTTATGGGCCAAAACGAATAATTACCAAAATGCCATGAACTCAAAAGTAATTTTTTATGCATTCATCAAGATAGCTTCGTAAAGGTTTGCAATTTTTTTGTGACACACCACTTTAAGTAAATGTATGTGAATCCTGTTCCAAACAATTAAAAAAAATGTAGAGTTTTTTTCACAAAATGTCTCAAGAGGATTGATATTTTATGCAGCTGGATTGCAGAAAAATAAATCAAGGCTGGATGAGTGGCAAAGGGACTGAGAGGGGAGAAAGATGGAGGTGGGGTTGGCGGGGCGTTGCCACTCAGCAGCTTGCTGCAAGAAAGCACATTCAGGTGTCAGTCTCCTGGAGGAATTAGAACGCTCTGCAGGATGCCACTTATTTTCTACCGTCATCCCTCTTTGACCCCTGGTAACCGGGATCGTGCTGCATTAGTGTCGGCATTACAGCGTCAGATTTCTCCCTTTGAATCAATCAAAATGGCCTTATATATGCCGCTGCACTTGCAACAAATGTGATTAAGAATCACACTGTAATACAATAAATACCTCTCAGGGATCATGTTTCTTTTAGCACTTTGATTAATGTGATCCCTTCAGGTTCAGTGGTCATTTCGAAAGAAACAAAAACAGAATTAATGACACATAGAGACACACGTTCCTGTCAAACTTGCTGTATTTCTCCATTTAGCTTTATAATTGTCAGTGTAAATACCCATGAAAAAGCTTCTTAAAGCAATGTTCTTGGATGTCCAAGGTTACAGAGTAAAAGCAGAAAAAATAGCATGTATTATTAGAAAAGACATTCATAAAATGTACACAATCATTATAACTCATTATTTCTTCTTTAAACCTCTTAAAGTCTCTTGTGGCCTTGCAGAAGCCTCTTGTCTGTTGGTTGTACACCCCCCTCTTTCTTTGTCATGCATTCAAGGACTTTTCTGTTTGTAGTCCTTTTAGCTATAGAGGATTTTAGCTCTCTACAGGTTCTTAAAGAGAATTAGGTCAGGGGTCCTTGCCATTTAAATCAGTCCATCTATTATTCTTTGGTTCAGCCATTCTTTGTGCTGTTGAATGTTTACTTCAAGTCCCTGAACAAAAAAAAACCCAAAACAAACAAAAAAAAAACCATCATACACAGCTATCTGCCGCTGGGTAACAAAGTTCACACTTATATACCTTAGCAATTTTGTCACTTTTGGGTGATGAAATGACTGGAGGAACTGAAAAAGTACCTCAGAGCCAGAAGCAGTAAACTGCAGTATGATAGAAACTCCACAATGTTTTTAGTGAGTGGAGTGTGTTATTTTCTCCATCAAGAATAAACAAACTGATGCACTGTATTACCGCAGAACTTTTATGTGGCATATGGATCCAAGCTGACTCTACCCTTCCACACTGTACTAATGAAAGTATTTTTCTTTTCATTACAAATGCTTATTTTGTTGTAGAAGGCTGCTTCTGTGTAATTATATTACAATCTCCAATATACTTACATGACACAAATAAAAACCAATGAACCACATCATTAAAAGCACCTGCCTCATATGTTTGACTGCCATCTACCTCTTTAACCGCTGTGTTATTGGGACGTTGAGACAGCATCACCCAGTGAGTCCTTTGGTCTCCTGCACCAGATCTTTAGTATCTTGTGATACGAAATTGGGCTTGTGTGGATCAGTGTCGTCTTCGTGGGAACTAGAAATGAGATTGCTCCCTGGATCTGGATTCTTTTGGGTCTATTTCTTGTTTTTAAGTTATTTTAAAGGTGCCAAGGTATTATGACTATATAATACATTAGAGAAAGATTTGCCATTTTACAATACAGAGAAAAAATGCTTTGATTTATTTTTACATTTATTACTGCCTGTGGTATTTATGCATGTTTTTGTGTGTGTGAATACAT
>JAOWBL010000686.1:0-16991 GCA_028564865.1 Zenarchopterus dispar | reverse complement strand
TATATATATATATATATATATATATATATATATATATATATATATATAATGGAGCAGAGCCAAAGATCTCCCATCTTTCTTTTAAATGTTTCACTCTCCATTCAGGTGATTAGCCATAACTGTTTCAAAGTTTCCACCCTCTTGATGGTAAATGTCAAAGCTTTCTGGGAATCCTCTGTTAATTATGATCGACCTTGTGCAAGATTGATTTTTTTTTCTTGTTTTGATTTTGGCATTCTGCTTTGGAAATAAATGTTCTTTGAGCTAATGGAACAGAAGGAGTTTTAGGCTCAAAGTATGTTTCATCCCTTCACTCCCTGAGTCCCCAGAGTCTAGTACCTGCTGCCTCCACAGCACTGCTCCCACACTGCCCACACACATTTATTACTATTTTAAAGCAGACACAACGCTGATTCTTGTGGTGCACGTAGCTTTTAATCCATATGGCTTTCAGTTTGAATGCAGCTCAATAAAAGATGCATCAGTCTCGTATGAAACATTTATCGATCAGACATAGACTGCATGCTGGTGATTCAATGATGAGATGATGCGTGCAAATGAATAAATATTGTCTTTTTGGCTCATAGTTGACAGACATAAGTGGAATTAAGGTTGTTACCCTGCTGGATACACACACACACACACACACACACACACACACACACACACACACACACACACACACACCATTTAATTCCTGAAATAGCCACCGCTGTGTGATACTTTTGATTACTCGTGTTCAAATAAATCACTCCCTCCTTCTGTTTGTGTCTGAATAAAGGGGATTTGGGATTAAACCATGTCTATACCAGAGAAGGGGAGTGAAAAGAAGAGAGCTGGAATGCTAAAAAGCATCAGTAGAAGATAACAATAATCAATGTCCCAACAAGGGCTTTTAAGCCTCAAACTCCCCACCAGTTTGTCAGAACTACAGAAACCTTTCAGATGTTCTCTGGCCAGCCATCCTAATTCTTTTCCTCTTTGATACAAAGCATTACTCTGGTTCTTCTGGATTCGACTTTGATTTTCACCAGACAGTACCGACATGCAGAAGCAACTGCCTCTCAATGCTACTGGATCAGAGGAATGAAGCATTCTAGCAAGCACTTATATGAACTAAAACTAGGCTACAACATGGGTCCTATGTGGCTTTGTTCACGGGTTTCATGGTGGCCCTACATATTTCCGCCCACCTGGACTCCCTATTTGAGGTTTTTATTTGAGGCTCAACTGGTTAAGTTTATGTTGAGCATTTGTTCCTAAACCTGTTCTGGACCTGCACAATTTGCATCTTTATCTCATGCCTATTTGATCAACTTGTATCCCTCTAGGGGGCCCCTTATATTTGGCCCGTACAGGCTCCCATTTGGTGCCCGAAACTATATGGGACCCATGCCACTTGCCTATTCCAATCCTGAGCCAACTCTGAACCCAATTAATCCCACTTTTAATCCAGTGTTGGCTAAGCAGAGCTTTAACTAGACTAATATTAGCAAAATCATCTAAAATAACACACAGAGGAGTAGGAGTTGAACTGGTATGGCGGTTGTAATGCTCTGGACCACAAAGTCCTACAGCGGGTTATCAGATCTGCTCAATGTATCACCAGAACTGATCTGCCATCCAAGGTCTCTACAGACAGTGTTGTAGAAGGAAGGTCCGGCAGATCCCTTCTGATCCCAGCCATCCAACCCCAACACTCTTTATGTTCCTACTGTTGGCCAGATGATACAGGAGCATCCAGACCTGCACCAGGAGATTCAGAGAGAGTTTCTATTCTCCCTAGCAATCAGGCTGCTGAACTACTTATACATTTGTACACAGTATCACCTCTACACATACTCACTTGTAAACTCTAATGTTATTTTTACTTCTATATTATTTCTTAGGGTGTTTTTCACACCTGCCCGATTTGAACTTGAACTTGAAACTAGGAACCAATCAGTCCCTGTTTTCCCTCTTGTAGTAAGAACTTTTGAAATTCTACAACTCTGCAGCCATGTTGGTTGTTTAAAAAAGACATTCCTCTTTGAGTTTTCACACAAAGCCTGCCCCTTTTTTGTTGTGATTAGTTTGATGTGTTCTCTAATGGTGGAAGTGGCTGTGAACTGAAAAGGGTGGCAGAGACCCTTTTCTTTCATGAGAAAGAAGTTTAGTAAAGTAAATGGTTCAGATGCGAGGTGAAAAGTTCAGTTAGTTAAGACTACCATGACCTTTGGATGACTTAGAATCTTTATTAGAGACCAGCGATGAGCTGCTATGTGCAATAGAGTGGGGTGAAAAAAAGAAAAGTCCTGAAGGAGAAAAAGTGGTTGATGAGAAGCCTGGCTCCAATGTAAATTGGAATTGATTGGTGCTGTCGATGTGTCAGGAGATACTTAACTCTGAAAGGAGGAGTGTGAGAGTGTGTATATGAGCAAGGATGTGCTTTTATCTTTTGTATCTAACAGTCAATACAGTGTCGATCACATCATCTTTGTCATTTTTTTATCAGCAATTGTCAATGATGCTGTTGTCAGTGTTGACAGATTTTGGACACTTTTACTTACGTTCTTACACACACCTCCTCTCTTTTTTTTTCAATTTCTGAATTTCTTTTCCACCCACCAGGAGAGCGAGGCTACAAATGTTACAGCGGTGAACCTAGTGCGCTAGCTTTGTCATCTCATGTTAGCAGACGCTTGCTTTGGCTCTCTGGGATCATGTGTGACATTTAGAGAAGGCAAAAGAGCAAGTCCCCCTTTGATTGATCTGCTCTGCTGTGCTACTGCAAACAGACTTTTTTTTTTCTTTATAGGCCAAGGCATTAAATGCTAACATTGCTCCTCTTGACTAGGCCCCTGTGGGAAAAGTATTGATAAAATAATTATGTAGGTAATTGGATGTGCACAGCCAATGAAAAAATAACATGTTATTCTCACCAAAGCAAACAGAATTGGATAATTTTATAGAAATTAATTGCTTTGAAGAAAAACAATAGGTTTCAGTGAGAGTCATGGCCCAAAGTCGCACCATTATGGTCTTTAGATAATTGAGAAGATTTATCTTTAATAAACTCTGTCTCTGGATGACCATCTTGATGTCAAACTTTGTCCTGTCACCTTGTTCCTTGCTTTCTTGCTCAAAGCACAGAGCTCTTTAAAACTTAACAAAATAGCCTTCAAGCCTCATTTTCCGATGGATCCCTCATTAGGAACTCTATTAAAGTCACGTGTCTTGTGATCCCAATGTATTAGCTGCAATCAAGCCGTCTTATTGAAACTAATTTGAGACAACTTAACAGGGTTAGTCTAGCTGCTACCGGCACTCCAATTAAGCGCTGAGTCAAGCAGCAATTCAAGAGACAAATGCAAGAGTGTGCGAAGAAGTGTGTGACTTGGATATTTCTGTGTTGCTTTACAAGGGTTTTCCACTTCCAGCACAGTTGTAGATTATGATGATGGTTAATTTGGGCTTTCACGTGTCCCTTTTTTTTGTCTAGTAGCCTGGTCACCAATACCCACTCGCTTATGAAATAGGATTGATACCCTTCCCTTTTCACAGCCATTTCCACCAGCACAGAGCAAACCCAAAGGTGGGCTTTGTGCGGTTACTCATGTAGGTGGGTAGCCAATATTAAAATCAACCAATAATGTGACAGTAGTGATAATAGCACTGTTGTTGAACAAGTTTTTATGTCAAAGCATTCACCAGTGTTCCCACTTCATTGCATGCCTTAGTAACGTTTGAGATTTCAACTCTGTACTTTTAATAAGCGCAACGTTGCTTGTAGTTTGATTTCACTGAAGAGGGGCTGTGTGGGTAATTAAATTCAGACTCAGAAAAGGGTGGCTGGCAAAATACCAGTAGATGAGGGCAGAAGTGCAACACAATTTAGCCTGTTAGAAAACAGATCCAACCAAGAAAATCAATATCAGTTGAAGTGTGTGTGTATATTTGGAATCATTTCTCTGCTTTATCTTACCATCATTCAGCCCTTTCCAATAGAATAAAAGCAAGAATATAATTCTTCAAACCTACTCCTTGGGAAAAAAAAGATATTCTGGTCTGCTGCTACAACAATTACTTTTGTATTCTTGCCTAATTTTGTTTTTTAGTGTGTTAATTTGGATCATGACTAAATCCTTAAACACCAATTTGAGCCGCTGTTTGCTTGTGTTACACTAAAAAGCTTCAGTTTTCACATATTTATTGAGACATCTCGAGATTAGAAATATATAATAGCTAAATGGAAAATGTTGAGTTTTCTTGAACCTTAGGTAGAAGTAAGGAACATTGTTTGGAGCTTTTGATTGCATGCAGTCAATCTTCCAGCTAAGTCCGAATCACAAGAGGCTTGATTTGAAGGGAACTACCAATTGTGTTGTAAAGTCACAATGATTACTCTTGGAAATATATATTGGTTCAGCATTTGAATTTGCCATTGATAGTTCAACCTGCAATTTGTCAACTCACAACTTTAAGTGTGTTAGCCTCTCATTTGTACTTTAACAGTTGAGTTCAGTCAACTACACACATCATCCAGGTAATTTTATTTATGGCTGTTGTTTCAGTGTAGTGGGCTAGATTACAAATACATATTTGGTAGACTGTCATGGACTTTTTATAGCTCATTTTAAATACTTATATCATAGATGAGGCCTTGGGGATGTGGGTGACAGTCACAGCCACCAGTGAGTGAGAGCAAAAAGTATTTTGAGCATCCTCGAGAAACCACAGGGCTTTCTTCTTTAAACTTGGGATAGAAAAGTTACCTCTTATCACTAATACTTGTCTTTGGTAAACACTAGCTATAGCCAAGAGCTTCAAGTTGTTAGCAAAAACTGGTACAAACAATGGAAATAGCTAACCTGGCTGCTTCTAAAGGTGAACAATCAGCCTCACAGCACATCTAAAGCTCTTTTGTTCACACATTATGGGGTGTATTGGACTATTGCTTGGCCCATTATCCAATGGTTTCCTGGCAATCAGTCCTTGCATTAAATATTGCGCTATGGGGGCTTGTGTGAGCATTTTAATATCGTTGGACACAGTCAGACAACTGCAACCCATGTTTTTAGTCTGAGCTACCAACTTCTGGCTCCTGCTGATACACAGGAAACATTACATAGAATATGTTCTTTAGTAGCTTACAAACGGTGCTTTTGCAAAAGGCTCAGCAGAAAAATGGCTTTACAACATTACCTCCACTCCTGTGTGACAGGATGTTAAGACCTGAGGAGGTTCAGTGCACACACTCACACACACACTTCCAAATAACTGTGTGATGCTACAGTTATTTGGTTCTGTTGTAGGACGTTAATGGCTATTAGCCAACTGCTGGTATTTACTCAGCACCCATTAGAGCTGATTGTTAGCCTATGTGGCCAATTAGCATTCCCCAGCTGACTCTCACACTCTGTTATTAGGGCTTGTTCATCCACCACTCTTATAGGGTGCAAATGCATCTGTAGTGGTCATCTAACCTTCCTGACATCTGTGTTTATCTCCACGGATATCCGCAGTATCGCTAATGATGTTTCACACAAGCCTTGAGGTTTCATGGATGTTTTTAATTGAACCTATTCCAGTATATTCCTCTTAATGTGCATGAATGTAACAGCATCAAAAGCCAAAAAAAAAAAAAGAGGGGCGTGGGGAGTGCATTGCATCCAGGTGTCCTACATCAACCAAGTCAGCTGAGATGGTGGTAAAAGCTAACTCTAGCCACATTAGCAAGTATCAGTGCCACATGTCTTACTGTGTGAAACAGGCCAAACCAATGCTGAAAATAGATTTGCAATGAAAAAAACCCGTAAAACAAACTGGTTTTGGTTTTTACTTGTAAATCAAGCAAGTTTAAGAGTAGGTAATGCTTTTTCACAAAAAAAAAAAAACTACATGAAACATTTTTGACATGTGATATTACTGAAATTAGATTAAGATCAGCCGTGAGAATCTGTCATTAAAATTTATAGATACAATGGAAAGACAACACATGTTTAAGTAATACTATCAAAGTTATGAAAGGGAAGAAATGTTGGCTTCCAGCTATTCAGGGGAACATCAGAGAAACTGGATGAAGATCTGCTGCTCTAAACCTCTTTTGCTTTCTCCCTTTTGTCCTTTTGTAGCTCCATTTGTTTCTTTGTGAAAGGCACATTGTTAGTGCCGTGTGCACCTGGAAAGGCATCAGCTACTTCACGCAGAGCAGCCCAGGCATCCTGGAGAGCTGACATCTCCTCATGGTTCCAGGGGCTTTTAACTGATGATCCTCACCTACTCGGTCTTCTGATCGTTGTCTAGACTCTTTCTGCCGCTTTGACTCATTGTGACATGTTTTAGTTAAAATACCACAGAAATAAACCAACGTTGCTGCTTTCAACCACATTTTTAGAGCTCTATTTTTAGGAGTATGGGGCGGAGCCAACCACTCAATTTTTTTCCTTGGAGTGGGCATCTTCTGAGAGGCATTTGGAGAAATCCTGATCTGTGACTGTGAATTTGAGTGGCACAAAATGATAAATGTTCTGACTTAGGTGGCACAAAACAAACAAACAAAAAATACTATTTTCTTTCTTTTTTGCTTTTCCTTTTTAAATATTCCCTTTAATGACAGCAAAATCTTGAGACTGGTTTAAGTATATCCAAATGATGTCTGAAGTTTTCCTGATACCTGGAACAGTGGTCCTTCTGTTTTATCCATTAATTCACATTCTTCTTTCTGTTTTGACAATTTTTAACAGGAGATCATGTAACCTTATTAAAATTTGAGTTTCTGAGGCCAAAGTCTGAGTTGTATTGCATACAGATGAACAGGAGCAGGGCTTCACCAGTGCTCAAACATCTGTCCATTAATCCATTAATTCCTGCTTTTCTGAGTTTGGGTTGTGGGGGCAGCAGCCTAAATAAAGTGGCCCAGATCTCCCTCTACCTCATCCGGTGGAGCACCAAGGTGTTCCCAAGCCAGGTGAGAGATGTAATCTTTTCAGCAGTTATACATAAAAACACCTTCCCAGAGAGAAATCATGGAGCCATCCTAACCAGATGGCCCAACAACTTCAACTGGCTCCACTTAACATGTAGCAGCAGAGACTCTACTCTGAGTCCCTCCTGAATGTTGGAGCTTCTCACCCTATCTCCAAGGGTAAGTCCAGACACCCTGCAAACCGATCTCCTGCTCCATCATTATCCCCTCCATCATGAACAAGACCCTGAGATTCTTTAACACCTTCACTTGAGCAAACACCTCCTCCTAAACTCGGACAGGACTTTCCACCCTTTAATGACTGAGAATCATGGTTTCAGATTTGGAGGTGCTGATTTTCATCTCTGAGAGCTTGAAACTACTTTGATAAGAGGTTATGATCATGGGTTCGATGAAGCCAGCAGGATCTATCCATAAAAGACAGAATCGTGAGGCCTCCAAAACTCCCCTCCACCCCCTACAAGTTCTGTCCAGAAAGATTACCAACAGGACCAGTTCAGTTTTTAAAGATGACATTTGAAAAGATTCTTCTCTAGAGGCTGCGTTGTTCTTTCCCAACAAGCACTGCAGATCAAAAGCAACAGCAGTATAAATGTTATACAGACGACATCTCAGTTTCAGAAGGATTTTGCAGAAGAACCACCATCACAGGCTGTTGTTCATTTTGTTTATCTTCTGTCCTCCCTCCAGAAATCTGCTGATTTCAGCTCTTTTTTGTTCTATGTATACTCAGCAGTGCTTGAGATTACTGCACATTTAAATTATATGGATATGTAGTAAACAATATCTCCTGAGATCAAATTTAACATTGCATAAATGTGGATTTCACAAACTTTATTAAACACTTCATTCTGTCTTTGCCACTTTCCACGTGCCTTTTCTGTCTATGTTTCAACAAGGCTATCATATTTTTGAGGCTCCCTGCTTGTTTATTTCCGATTGTTTGGATTTCCTTCGTTGTCGATTCTTTCCCTGGCTCTCTTGTTTCCACCCACCCACCATGGTGCTCACTGGTGTTCCCTCATTATAGGTGTTTGCAGACAGCTACTTCCTGCTGCATTGCTCTGTGAGGGGCACATATGGATTAGATATGTGCATATGTGTCTGTCTGCTGTAAGTGGGTGTTTTGCTGAGTTGGCTGAGAAAAAAAGTCAACTCTCGCATTACTTCCAGTCCTGTCTTTCTTTCTTTCTTTTTTTTTTTTTTTTGGTGCATCTTAAAGAGTTTTTCAATCTAAATTGAATGACTCTTTTTTTTTGCCAACTTGGAGAGAAACCGCCACTTATGTATAAAACAGATCTTATCTTAGTGCATACACATTTGATAAAACAGACAAAGTGAGTTTACAGACATGCTGTTGGTTAAACCTCCAATCAGACACATGATATTCCTGCTGCATCTCTGCATGTGTGTGTTTGTGTAATCACAGCCATATGTGCGCACATTCCTGTACTGTACATAACATCAACATGCTCGAAGCCCACGATGCCCAAACAGAGAGATGCTGAGTCCATTACCATAGCGACCGCACTGTAGCCAATAGGAAGGAACAGCCTTCTTAGGAAGTGTAAACATTCGTCTCTGCTGTCACGGAGGAAAGGACAGCGTTTGCATGCCATGTATTTGCTCAGACTTTTATGCCGTCAGTAGCTTAGGTTGCATGTGTGACCTTAGCTTTTTTGCCAGAGGGTGCGTGAGAGACAGCCAGAGAAGGTCTGGGGCCTGGTAACATTAATACAAGCAACAATTGATGGCTCTCGCAGTGCGCTTTTCGGCAGAAAAAATACTCTGGCAGACTCCACATATTCTGGACTGTGGAGGTTGTGGTTTGGAGCGCGTCGCATGTTGCCTTTGTAATTATGTGTATGTCTGGGGGGGAGAGGTTATTTAGGGTTGCTGTTCAATAACTGTTTGTTATTGCTTGGCTTTTGCTGCACATTTGAACTTTATGGCCAAAACATTACCACTATAGTAGGGCAAAGCCTTTCAAAAAAGGAGCTTAGAGGCTTGAAGATTTAAATTTGCTGTTGTTGCATTTGCAAACCCTGCTAAAAGCCTGCTCCCCTCTGGTCCTCCTTTTCTTTTTCTCTCTTTCAGATGTTGGCAGAGGCCAACAACAACACAGACGTGGGATTTTTATATAGCTACAGCGAAAAATTTTGAGTCATCCAACACTTAATATCCACAAGGCATTTTTGAGATTGGCAAAGCTTTTAGAATCACTGAGGTTTATGCGCTCTGTCTTTCTCTCTTTCACACACACCCATCGCTTACCATGTGCTTCCTCTCCAAGAACCCACTGGAGCCTATAGCCATGGCTTATTTGCTTTGTATAATGGGCTGGTCGGTGCCAGAGCATTGGCTTGGCCAGGAGGAGAGACCAGAGGAGAGGAGAAAGTAGAATCAGGGGAGGGAGACAAAGGAGAGTTCTTCTCTGTGAGGACTGGTGTTGGGTCCGAAAGTTTCCCAGGTCTCTATGTGCATGTGTTTTTATGAGGGGGAGATCACAAGCCAAATGCAGATCGGGGGATAAAGAGTCTACTGAGAACCAGACAGATCTCTGAGCACACCAGACATTACACCACCTTCACTGCCCTACTTACAATAAAACTATTAGGAGACGAGTAAGTGTGCATGTGCTTGTGTTGGTCATATTGCTGTATGAAAATATACTTTGAGTCAGATTATGGGGAGACAAATGGTGGTCACCACTTGGTAAACGGGGGCTGCACCAAATAGGAAAACTGGCATGTTGGATGTGAGCTAAAAACAAACAAACAAACAAATAGATAAATAAATAAAGTTCAAGAATTGTTCCTGGATGGTGGACTCTATATGGAGCAATGTTGTAGGGTTATTTTGTCTTTGGACATCACTGAAGAAGCAAACAAAAAATATTTTACAAATTTAGAAACACTTTTTAAAAAAAAACTTTTCTAAAGTAAAATAGTCACCTAACCTAAGCTGTTTAGTAGAATAAAGAAGTAACAAAGCCAACAAACAGTGTGGTCCATTCATCCATCCATCCATCCATCCATCGGGGTCACATGGCTTTCCTGAAGCCTATCCCAGCTGTTTTTTTTTAAAAAGAGATTTTGGGATCTTGGCCACAAACTAAATCATAACGTCATGCTCCAAATCACTTTGTGACCAATCTCAATTTGTTTTGGCTCTATTAGCATCCATACTGAAGGATTTAATTAATCAACAAAGCCATCATCTAAGGCATTCATGTAAATAATCACAGATTCAGTGTGATTATTTATGTTGCTTCCTATTTCCTTGTAATTATTTCCTTGGAAGAGATTTTTCTCTGGCTTCTACCAGTTTCAGCAATAACTTGATTTGACTACCTGTGTGGTAGTTTTTCTAGCTTATCTGCTAGGACAATGGGTAGCACTTCCTTACCTTCTTGCCTAACCAAGGAGAGCAAAGGCTGTAATGGAAGATCTGGGTTTGGGAAAGCAGAGAGATTGGTGATTGAGGGATGACATGTCTCTGTGGCTGTGGGGTGGGAGGCCCTGCAGATAGGGCTGAAAGCATGAGGGCATCTGTGCGAACGATGCCCATTTCTCTCACAGAATAGTCAACCTAGCAGGAAGTTCTGCTGGTGCTCCTATTGGATAAATGACATGAGTCAGCTCTCCAGCCCACTGAATATCTTACGCAACTTAATCCTCCAGTAAACCCTTTATGATCTACCATAGAACAAGTTCGCCTAAGCATATTTTTACATTTTTGCATGCTAGTTGGTTAAAATTCTACAGGCATTTAGAAAATCGATATGAGAATGGGAGCGCCGGCGCTCCAACAGGTCATAAAGGGTTAACATCAGGACACATATGTAGGAAATGAACATAAGCCAATTCACTGTGCTTTTTAGTGGAAAAAACAAGGTGTTGTAAGAGTGGAATCCACAGTTGGATTAAAGGGAGGTCTACCATGTTCTGGTAATATTGCAGAAGTTGATTCTGTTTTATTAATATTGTGAACAATGCAATAACAGTAAAACTGGAGTTGACTTAGCAGAGTTGCATTGAGGAATTTAAATAATTGATGTCTGCTTATTTAAAGCAAATCAGTAATTTCCTTGGACATTTTAACATGGGTCTCAATGAAGATCGACTCATTTTTACAGTCAGCCTCTAGTGGTCAGTTGAAGAACTACAACTAATCTTCGTTCTGCATGAGTCTTAGTTCTGCATGAGTGTGGAAGTGGGATGGTTGTCGCTTGTGTCCAGCCCAGAGGCAGACACACTGGGGAGATTATATCTCCTTGCTTGCTTGGGAGTACCTTCATGTAGAGCTGAAGGGATGGTCGAGAAGAGGGAGGTCTGGGTCTTTTTTGTTTCGGCTGGTGCCTCCATGACCTGAGCCAGGATTAGTGGGTGTTAGTGGATGTATGGATCGACAGCCATGATGTGATGAGAGTATTTATTTGGGTTTATTTTTTGAAGCAAGAGATGGTAGGCTTGGTAAACTCATTATTTATTATTTTTGACAGATTTAATTAAATTGAACTTATTTATTTCCATCTGAGCTCTGGAGCACAGACTCTAACATCATTCAAATCTGAACTTAAAAAAACCCACCTGTTCAAACTGTCAGACTCACTTTGACTCTTCTATCTGATTAAGCAGTGTTTGTATTTTGATTATTTTATTTATTCCTTTTACTGTTTTTGTACTTCATTTTTCTGTAAGGTGACCTTCGGTGTAGAAGGGCGACAATAATCAAATCAAATCAAACTTTATTTATATAGCACTTTTTGTACAATAAAATGTAGCACAAAGTGCTTTAACAGTAAAAACAAAATCAGTCCCACCAATCCACCCATGTCCCCTCCCCACTGACCCTATCTACTATCAATGATATAATACAATCAAAAGTTAATAAATAAAATATATTATTATTATTGTTGTTGTAATTAATAAAAATTCCAAAATAACACTCTTGAGATTGAACTCAATTCCTAAGTAACCATATTTGTGAAATCTCTTTAGAAGCCAAATTTAACAAGACTAAGTATTTTAACGGGGATGACACCTATGGACGTTTGTGGGGTGCTGGGACTAAAATCCAAGAAATGAATTTAATACCTTTCTAAATATTTTCAATGCATTCTTGAACCAACAATAAAAGCAAACCTCTCGTTTCTCTGCCAGTGTCTGCAGTAAATTTCTCTTTTTGATTCCCCAGCCAATCACAGAAACATCACTGATTCCAGAAGCAGGAACAAATACTACCGTTTGTATTTTAGGACAGAACATTTAAATCCACTTTTATTTCTTTCTCCTTCTGAACTCAGTGACAGACGAAAGCCAGAAAAGGCTGTTCCGTGAGCTTCTAAAAGGGTTCAGAGAAGAACAAAGAGCACATCAAGCGGATATTGTTGTTGGTATAAAGTGCTCTGAATGACTTCAAGCTTGTCATCATTTTTTTAGGATCAAAGTAACAATTAATGTCAGATTTAATGAAACAAGTTGGGGAAACTAGCAACCAAATAAAAGTACATGATGATGTAATCTTCTGAAAATGGTGGATGGAGCCCTTCTCCTTTATCAAACATTTCTAAAGGTTGTTACATACTCAACAAGAACAGAGAAATGTGATCTTTTTCTTGAGGTAGCAACAACAAGCACAAACTTATTTGTTCTTCTAGAGTATGTATCAGCCTTAAGTTTAACAAAAGAAAAAAAAGTCAGAAAACACGTCAAAGCCTATTAAGTACAGTTTTCCAGGTAAGGTGTCATCAAGTTATCACAGGTTATAACGCGGATAATGTGGTGACCTGGACATACAACATACAGTTCTCAGAGGTGAAGAAGTTAACTTCAGTATTAATTTAAGAAGTTAAAAATAGTGCAAAGCAGCCCCGTGATGGAGAAACAAGGCATAGCTGTCCTTAGAGTGTTTTATAACCTTTTCCTTGTACATATGGCATCACTGGACAGCTTTAAGAATGTTTTCCCACCGTTAGCGCTGATTGCTAATTAGCTTTTCTCAGTGGTTAAAATATTTGGTCTGTATCTCCACACATCTATGTCCTGTTTATTGAAGCTTTGGTGTTTCTAACCCATGTGTGTGACTAGGTGAATGTGTGTGTGTGTGTGTGTTTTCACGCAGACCACGGTAGCGTGCCTCTGCTAACATCCCTACTATTAGCCTGTTTTCTGTTCCGGGCACAGATTAGCTCAGCCGATTAGGCTGACCTCTTTTTAATCATGCTGATTCTGGCGCTGCGCCTCATTTTTCTCATATCTCAATTTCCCTTTCTTTGCCGACTTTTAGTTGAGCTTTTAACTTCCACTTTTACTTTTTTTTCTTCTCCTCTCGTTCTCATGCTAGTTGACCTCTTGCTAATCTGTCAAAGCTGCGCGAGGTGTGTTTTTGCTGTTTGTTTCCCCTTGATAATGATAAGACCAGTTGGTTTGCTTCGGCATTTTAATGCATTTCTTAATCTTCATGTATATGTGTGTGTGTTTGTGCTTTCAGTGATTATTTCACTGAATGGAAGGAGAGCTCTAAATAACTTTGATTATGACTGAAATTACAGCAAAGGCGGCCTCATGAGTGGCTGAAACTCAAAAAGGGGCCGAGGGAGCGATTGAGTCACTGCTTAATTAATGAAAAGCTACGGGGAATTAAAACACCATCTGACCTCTGCCCTCTTTTAACTCGCTCTTTCCTCCATCTGTAACACACTTTCCTAAAGTCCCACAACATGTGCTTCTCAGCTTGAACCTTTCAGCATTCCTACAGTGATATTTCATGCCTTGGATTTTGTTGTTTGAGAGGATAAATAGTAAAAATCCCTCTGCAGAGACCTGAACCTCCACATGAGATGAATTATTCATCCTTCATCTACAATTCTGTCCTGTAATTTCTCTCTATTTATTTTGCTCCTTCACTTTTCCATCTCTGGTGTCTTTGTGGAGATCCTTTTCTTTTTTTAATTAAAGCTCCATTTTGTACCCTCTAACTCGCCAAGAATTAGAAACTATATATTACATGTAGGTGCTCCAAAAACACATGTTGAAGTGATTTTTGCTGGAGATCATACGTAAAATATCTAACAATACTTTTTATATGTTTTTTTTTTTGTTTGTTTTCCTGGCCTGTTAAAGCTCTAACTGGCCATCAGAAGCACACATGTTAACCAATCACATGTGCACACGGATACGCACATTCACACAGGCACACCGTTGGATCTCCTTTGATTAGAGTGACAAATGGGGTGCAACATCTTCTCTGACAGACACACATCTGCTGATTCAGAGAACTTCCTGGCTGCAGGTGTTTTGTGTGTGTGTGGGTTTTTTCTCAATTTGCATGTTCAGATTACTTTGTCTTTGCATAACTCGTGTAATTTTTATGCTCTAAAACTTTTCTTGTGCAGATGTGTCTTGTGGTCACGTGACCGGTTGCCGTCTTTCAACAGAAAGAGTAAATCGGCGCTGCATTAAATCAACACATGAAGTCTAAGAATGTGGTACTTTTGGTCCAGAGAGAAGCAGAAAATACGTTTTCTTCAGTTCAATAGTACAAAGTTCTGATCTATTTTTTTCATTCATATTGGCCTTAAAAGCATTAACCTTCAGATAAACCAAAAGACATAGCAGACAAAATACTGAAAAAGTTGATAGAGCAGTACATTATGTACATTATACATATTTTGAATACATGTATTTTAAGAACTTTTACCTTCCCATTGCTTCAAGTTTGCACTTTGTTTACAGTAGTTTTTCTCACCCTGCAGATGTGTTGAAACTGGCATGATGCACAAATAAAAATATAAAATGTTAGAGGAAATATGGGGGAAAAACATTAATAAACACACAAATACACAGAGCACTGCAAAAGACCAGGTGGTTAGATTTATTTCTCACCAGCTAGACCTCCAAATACCATAGAGCTTCTGAAATCAAATATTTTTTCTGAAAATGCACCAGTTTTCTTGGTCTAAATCTGCATTTCTTTTTTTTATATATAGGCTTACCTTGACGATTATGAGTTTCCCAGTTTCCCTTTTGTGATCTAAGAACTATAAGTGATTCATGACAAAGACATTTTTGAGACTTCTGTGGGGAAAAGTTTACGTCTGTTATAATAAAATTCTTACATGTGAGGCAGCAGAGGTGTCCGTTTTGTAAAGTCATCCCCTGCACACTTGTACACGGTTGCAAACTTCAGAGGTTGGCAGGATTGGATAAAAACTGGGTTGTATCGTGTTATTTCCCTTAATGAGGCTACCGAGGTATTGATTTGTCCATGATCCGGTCATTGATCATGGTTGATCAAGCTAACCGAAACCCATGTGATTACAGTCATAAGCAGATCGATAAAAGCATCTTTTTCATGTCCACAACTGACCTCAGTTTTAGGTTCCCTCAAATCTCCAACCCATGTTCGGTCCCACAGCCGGTTTGTGCTTATACGATACCTGTCTCTGCATATGTTGCTCTCTCAATCGACCGTAGGTTTCAAAGATGCTGATCTCTTACCTTAACGGCCTTCATTTTGTGCTCACTTGCTCTGCTGAGCACAATAACATCATCCGTCTCCATCACCTTCCAAGCGTGAACAGAAAAGTGGTGGAATTATCACTGAGAGCTGCCATTACTCTGCGTAACAGAGACTGTAACATGAGAGTCATGGAGGAGGTTATGCCTTTAGAAAGATGCTGATATGACAGTCTCACAAGTGCAAAGAAGCATTTGAATGAGCAAATGATGTACATCATAAAACCTCCCTGCAAAGATTAGCATATTTAAAGCTGAGGCTGGTCTGAGGTGCACCGCTGTACAGTGTGGTCTTCCCTTCTCTCCCACTGACTGGAGCGATATTTCCAACCATTTCATCACCAAGCTAGTTAGAGTACTGTAAAATCCAGCCCCCACTCTCTTTTTTCATATTTTATTCTTCTTTCTATTCACTTGTTGGCCTGCTGGCACCTAAGAGGATGGCAGAGCAATACATTCAGCTCATGGCATGGTAAATCAAAGTCTTATAACCTCCTTCAGGTATGACATCAACTCTGGTCATGCTAGGCGTTCCCCATTCCCCTCCACACCCGTGACCTCAAGCCTCTCCGTTTGAAATCCACGGAGCTTGTGAAGTCTGTAAGTAAGCTGCGATGACAAAGGAGGAAGTAGTTGAGGATAAAAGGCATGGGGAAATGGTGTCCTGGATGGTTTCTATGCTCGATGATGTTGCTGAAAGGAATGTCGGACTCATCACAGACTCTCAAAGTTCTGCTGTGTGGATGCTGCAACTCTGCTTCATCACCTCGGCTACAGACGCCACAGCAATAGATATGTGACTTCACAATATTTCCCAATGAAAGCCTGCGTTGCTAAGCAACTCGCAGTCCGCAGTGGCGAGATACAGGGGTGTTTCCTGGCTGATGAGAGATGTGTGTGTGTTTTCATATATACATTTATGTGTGTGTGTGTGTGTGGAGGAGCTGTTTGTGCACTGATCTTATTAGGAAATGATGCATGCACATTTTTTAGATGTAAAACTAAGGTGAAGCAATTATACCATGCACACCGACAGGTGAAATGATACTGAGTATTCGTGAGGACATTTTGGACAATGAACAGGGTTTGTTCTCGATATTGACGATGCAACCACATAGTAGAGTCAGCCCTTCCTTTCACCACTCGCATAAAAATCGATCTCTTCATATAATTCCTCCCAAGAGCCCCCATTGTGTCAGTATAATAGCTGGTGTGCAGAAGTCATCCATATTCATGAGCAGAGATTTTGGAACAAAGTTGCTGCCTTTTTAAACAGATACCATCTTAGAGTGTGGGATAAATTTATCAATAATGTAAGCTGATAAAAGTTTAATGCTGTTTGCTGTCGCCCGTGTTCCACCATGGGAAATCATTAGATCAGTTATTCCAAGCGCGGACCCTCCAAACACACAAGCATACAAACACATACGTGTGTATATATATATATATATATATATATATATATATATATATATATATATATATATATATATATATATATA
>JAOWBL010000685.1:0-16991 GCA_028564865.1 Zenarchopterus dispar | reverse complement strand
TATCTATCTATCTATCTATCTATCTATCTATCTATCTATCTATCTATCTATCTATCTATCTATCTATCCGTCCATCCATCCATCCATCCATCCATCTATCTATCTGAAGGACTTTTATCTCTGAAATCATCTGAATGATCATTCGCTGTCTTCATCCTCTGATTATTTTTTTTAACAGCGGTCAAAAATTCTCAAAGACTAAAGATGTTTTCTTCAAAGTTGAGATTTTTTCTAGTTTTTATTTTTTTGTAGTTTCACAGGATGAGTTTTTTTTTCTTTTTCCAGGATGTTATTTCAGCAGGACAATGACAGAACTCATCTTTGACCGATCTGATGTTAAATAGAGTTTCATAACCTTAAAAACACAAGCAGTGAAATAAAAATAAAAAAATACAGAAGCCGAGTTTGCAGCCAAGTCTCAGCACGACGAGTTCAAACATTCAAACCGCACAACCACAGCAGATGAGACGGGTTTGGAAACGCCACCGAGCTCCGCTCAAACATCAATCTCAGATGATTAAGTACCGCGTGGAAAAAGGATGTGGAAATGTTTTACAAGTCGTTTTTTTCCTCATGTGGCCTTCTTGGTGAAGTGAAAACGATAATTAAAGATCATTCAAAAAAAAAAAGAAAGGTTGAACTTTACTTACAGGTTTTCCGGGGGGGCCTCTCTCTCCTGGACCGCCGGCTTTGCCCTTCAAAAAGAGAAATCAGCACTGAAAGATTAAAATGCTGCTTCATCTGAATTTAAGTAGTCGCAGATTTAAAAGGAAACAGAAGTAAAACAGTAATAACAGGAGCAATGAGAGAAAAGCACCTCACAGGAAAAAAAAACCCATCTTCAGATTAGAAATGAGACATAAAGGTGATTAAACTTCACCATCAGAACTACAACAAATAAACACAGCGTCTGTATTAAATTCAAACGATCCAGAAACAAACATGTAAACATGAAGCGAGAGATAAGCAAATTATGTATATCTTCTCCTTTTATTTCCCTCTAACTTAAATACTCACAACCTGAGGAAACATTAAATTTAAAAAAAACACAAAAGCAAATTTCACCTGGACATACGCGTCTCTTGATTTACTCTTTGAATATTGAAAAAAAGATTTCAAATTTCTTTGAAAATAAAGGCTTAAAAACATAAAATCAACATTTCACCCCAACAGATTATTTACATCAAAGATCTCACTGAATCCAGCTGCAGTTGTGCACATTTATTCAGGATTTATTAACGCAAGCTGGCACCTGGATATAAGAACTGAACTGAAATATAAATAAAATCTTTATACAGACCCAATAAATGTTGTTGGAAAATAATATCGTATATGACCTTCATAAGACACGAGTTTTAATATATTAATAGTTTTAATAATGGAGGTGATTTTTTTTTTTTTTTTTAGAAAAGATTTGTGAAAATCAGATATAAAATAGTCATTCTGCAGAGTATTAAGAAGTTTTAAGGTGTATTAATTTAAGATCTACTTACTATTGATCCTGGTTTTCCTTTTGGTCCAATTTCACCTTTTTCACCCTGTAAATCCAGTATTACAGGAAATTGTATTTTTTTTCTTCAAAAACATCTTAGTTCAAAGAAATATGAACTTCAGCAGATAACTGGAGCACTATTAAGAGTATTACACGTTTATAAAGATCATTTATGTGAAAGTATGACAGTTGTTTGGTTTTCCCGTCATCACCTCGACTCCCTGAAAGGATTATCTACCTTTGTACCCTCAGGTCCTGGTTCTCCTGTTGCTCCATCTGGTCCCTGAGGGCCCTGTACGACAACAACATAAGATACTTAAAAAGTAAAATTTAACAAAAAAAAAAAAACTTAATAAAGAGTTAGCAGAACATTTAACATCATGTCGTCTACAGAGAAAACTGAGCTGAAACAACAGACGATTCGGTGGCGGCTACACCCAACCCCCTACACCAACATGAGTGATCACGTGACCCTGATCCACCAGGGTATTAACTGTTGGCTTATTAGTGCGTCTTCTTCTGAATTTAATAAAGTTTTCCATGTTAGCCAGTTTATTTCTGCGTTAAAACAAATGTGGAAGTAAAACAATTTGCAGTTCCTCAACTGACCACTGGAGGGCCTAAATCGAGTTTCATTGAGCCTCTACTTTAAAATATAAACATGGCCAACTTCCCTTCAGGGATTAACAAAGTACTTTTAAATTTAATTATTAGAACTTTATTAACTTCGATCAAAGTCAAAGTGAATAAAAGCCTGAACAGAATCATGAATATTTTCAAGAGAATATGTTTTATATCCGAACGGACGGCCATGATTGGTTGGTTGGCCTGAAAGGCGAAGCTTAGCTCCGGGGACGCATCATTTCTGTTATTGCCACTGAAATGACCTTTGACCTGGAAGATCCCCGTGGAAATGTTCTGCAGCTTCTCTGGCGTGAAAATGACTGAAGGAACCACGAAACATTTCAGAGAAGCTGCGGTGGGACTCTCTGTCAATCAACCCATGACGCTCTAAGACTCCCCTGACTACAAACGTCAAATCAAATCAAACTTTATTTATAAGGCACGTTTCGTACAATAAAATAAATAAAAAAGTGCTTTAACAGTAAAAACAAAATCATCCAACCGCTGTTGGATGGACCCCCAGCACAACCCAGGGATGAGTGGACCTCGGGCCATCGCCATGGCAACCGGTCTCAACAGCACCTCTCCGATGCAGAGGGCTTGTTGTCTTGTTGTCCCTTCTGATGTCATTTTACATCATTTCCCTTAAGGGCACTCTGAGAAGACCTTATCTGTGCCTGCACTTTTCCATCCCATAGTACATCTGGTTATCACCTCCAGCCTGGATAAAAGCTAATTTATAGCTGACCTTTAATGACTTCTGTTTATGTTTTAAGATCATCGGGGCTGATATGAAAAAAAAATGTTTTTTTTTTCAACTAATGGCTCTGAAAACAATCGGCTTCTCTTTACAACTTCTGGTGGTCGGATGAAATATATTCTCATGTATATTTAGGATTTATTTATTGCTAAGCTACAATGAGAGAAACTCCAAGTCGTATCAAAAATATAAAAATGCAGACTTTTCATAGATTAATATTGAGTGTGGCTGTGTACTTAACTTAAATTTGCTCCCTGTCAGCCAAAAGAAGGATTTATTTATTATTATTATATTATTATTATATTACTATTATGGCAGTTTTATGACCTGACACATTTTGTTGTCTATGTCATAATATTTATTTCCTTAACTGGGGCCCAAAGCAACACCAGGTTTTAGGAGGTTAAAGTGATTAGTTAGCGTGTTGCAATAAAATCCACATTATATGCTAATCTGAGAACATAAACAGAAAAATGTCAATATTAAGAACTATATTGAGACTTTTGATCCAAATAAAAGCTGCTTAGGTGATGAATAAAAACAGGAAGACACAACAGAGTTTTATAATCTTAGTGAACATTTTAACTCTGGAAACCTACACAGTTGATGTCTTTATTGTGATTTTGATTTGTTTTTCACTCTCTGCCTCACAATTTACCATTTGTTTTTATGATAAACAATTGTTTACATAGAAGAGATTGATGCATTTTACTGTTGCTTAAATGTGTCGATTTGGGTAAACTTCTCAAACCAAAATGAGAAAAACCTGACGGCAAAGTTTGCATCCTTCTAAAATCTAAATAAAAAACCCGATCTCTGAGGGAGTCCCCGGACACCCTGATCTTGTTCTTTCTGTCACGACCCACAGCTGGTGACCACAGGTGAGGGTAGGAACGTAGACCGACTGGTAAATCGAGAGCTTCAGCTCCTTCTTCACCACGACGGACCGATACAGAACCGATCTGTCTATCAGTCCCCCACTCCATCCTTCCCTCACTCATAAACAAAACCCCGAGATACTTGAACTCCTCCACTTAGGTCAGCACCTGATCCCCGACCCGGAGAAGGTACTCCACCCTTTTCCAACTGAAGACCGTGGTCTCGGATTTAGAGGTTCTGATTCTCATCCCAACCGTGAACCGCTCCAGTGAGAACTGAAGGTCCTGGCCCGACGAAGCCAACAAAAAGCAGAGACCCGATTCTGAGGTCACCAAACTAGACCCCCTCCGTCTCTTGGCTGCACCTAGAAATTCTGTCCAGAACCGGTAACAAAGGGCAGCCCTGGTGGAGTCCGACACCCACGGGAAACGAGTCCGACTTACAGCCAACAATGCGGACCAAACTCTGACACCGGGTGTACAAGGACCAGACAGCCCATATAAGGGTTTCTGGCACCCCATAGACCCGGAGAACCACCCACAGGAGTCCCCGAGGGACACGGTGGACAGCCTTCTCCAAGTCCACTAAACACATGTAGACTGGTTGGGCAAACTCCCATGATCCTCCAGGACCCTGCTGAGGGTGTAGAACTGGTCCACCGTTCCACGGCCAGAACAAGAACCACACTGATCCTCTTGAATCCGGGATTCGCCTACCTGGTGGACCCTCCTCTCCAGAACCCCTGAACAGACCTCATGGTGAAAACAACCTGGTTTCACATAAAAACAAGAAGCTTTTCCACAAGTGAAGATCCTCAGGTGCTGAACGTCAGGTAATAAATGTTTTTAGTTCATTCGTGTTGATTTATGAAGTTAGCCTTTTCCTGAGAAGTCCACTACGGACAACTGACTGATTCTGATTCAGACACTTTCCAACAACGACAACGAAAACCGTGAAAAAGAGCAGACCGAAGACGAGAGTCACATCCCAACCGAAAGGCAGCGGCGAGCCGACACGTGCGGATTAAAGTAAACCAAACAAGTCGCAGCTCGCTGACTGCTACCAAATGTTTCGACGGGCAAAAACGCTGAGCGAGGGAAAACTAAGCGAACGGAAGATGAAAGGAGGTGATTACAGAGAAGTGAAACGCTGCGGCTGTAAATCATTTAAGCTATTCGACTTTCTCTCCAGAACTGGTCATGTAATCTGTTCAACATTCAGGCATCAGACCCAGACACATGTTTACCATCCAATTAGGAAATATTTTTAGTAAATTAAACTAACACATCTAGGACATGTTTTAGCTGTAAGACCTTTTAAAGGGGAAGAGAAACTTAAACCTGCTAAAACTCACAGATGAAAAGCAAAACTGCTGGCAGTAAAAAAAAAAAAATATTTACCAGGCTGAGAAACAGTAGGCAGCAGATATCAAACTTATAGCTAATTATTAGATAAATAATATTTACCTGAAATACTTTACATTTACATATTTTGCCACATGTTCATCTTAAACAGCCTTCTTGCACTGCCATTTATGATTTTCATATTTTTGGGAGGATTTGTCTCCAGTCAAAACTATTTAAATAATTAAAAATGATTTTTAAAAAAGTTACTAATAGTTAATAGAAATATATTTCGTATTTGTATAGAAAAAAACATCTAAACTGCTGCTGCTGGTTCTGATGTGATAATCAAATTTCTAGCTAGATTTTTCAGTTTTTGTTTTTATAACAGTCTCATTATAAAGAAAAAGAAAAACCACCTGTTTTTTATTTTTCAACTAAAAATCAAAATTTTTAAATGCTTAAAGCAAATCTGTGAGAGCATGAATACTTGCAGGGATTTTAGGCTTTATAAAGCTGACGCGGTCGTTATCGTACAGTGACGTGTCAAAATTATTAAACGTCAGAATTAACAACAATTTATTCAGTAATTTAAGGTAATTGTGTTTTATCTTGTTGCTACTGCTAAGAAATCTGAGATGAAGTTTTGCAAATCTCAGTGAATTCAAATCAGAAATCAGAAGTCCTGTTTTTTTTTTTTGCCTTGTCGTTCTTCTGTCGGCCACAAGGTGTCGCCCTGCTACGCCTCATCCACCTGACAAGTCCCGCCGTTTACTCTAACAGGAGATTCATGGCGTCCATAAAACAGTTGTAACTGTAACTGCAAAAACATTCAGGCCAAAGTGGAATGACAAACACATGCTTTTAAACTGCTTTAATTCAGCTTTATGAGAAATGGAGCGGTGATGTGAAACAGACGACCGCCGCTTAAAAAAAAAAGAAAAAAAAAAGGAACTTTTAATAGGCTGAACTGAAGTAGACTATGTTTAAATAAATAAATAAAGGCAGCTCTTACCATTCTGCCCTTTGGCCCAGAGACGCCTGGACTGCCCCTCTGTCCCTGTGGACCCTGGGAGACAAAAGACAAAAGAAATATTTTTATTTCTCCATCCCATCACTAGGAACCACCATCAGGTAAATATGTCGGTGATGAGAGTGGGACACTTACCGGTGCACCTTGCATGCCGATGTCCCCGGGACTTCCTGGTAGCCCTGGATAACCCTTTTAGAAAAACAAAGAGCACAAACAGGTTCAAACTGTGTCATCATTTTTTATTTATTTTTATTTATTTTTCAAAGAGCAGCACTCCTAATTTCATTGTATTGTATGATGCAATGACAATAAAGGCTATTCACTCATTCATTCATTCATTTGTTGACTTCCGGCTCCATTTTCACAAGAAAGAGCCAGAACTTAAACTGTCTTGCGTTTTCTTTTAAAGCAGCTTAAATATCTTTTTTATTTAGCTCTGAGCTACAGATCCATCAGCTCAATTAACCTCTGACAAATATTCAATGCAATTCAATCCATAAGTCCTTTAAAAAGTTCCTGCAGTCATTAACATAAGTTACCCAAGATGCACTGCAACAGGGAAGGGTTGAGTGTATCATCTACAAAGGTGTTTTCAATTATTTTAATATTACTGCCAGAAAAAAAGACACCAATGTGTGTTACGATTCTCACCACAACACAAATAAAATAACAAAAAACGTAGCAACACAACAACTGAGAAGAAACGAATTGGATCACTGCAGTCGGTCAGAACCTCATGAGATGATCTCTGAAATCTGTTTGGAATCGGTCCAAAGCCTTCGCAACTGGTTCATGCCCACTTCTGAAGTTACAAACAACACACACACACACACACACACACACACACACGACGATCACCCGTCGTCACAACCAGCCACCGTCTTCCTCTGTAGACGGTAAAACCGGCCAGCTGAACTGATACCAGCTACGGTCATCCGATGGAAAGGCTAACCAAACCGAACCGAGTGGGTCGCGGCTCGGGTGAACAACGCCGGCGCCGACGACCTACAGGGTCCAGATGGACATGGGTCGAAGACGGACAATGTTTTCATTGGCAGCAAGAAAAGATGGATGTAGTAGAAGAGGACACGAAGTGAGTCGGTGTAAGAGAAGAGGGATGGAGACGGAGGAGTCGCCATGGCAACCCCTGAAGGGAACAGCCGAAGGGAGAAGAAGGAGCTAACGTGGTAACCATTAAAACACGGTAGACATTTCACGCAGAGTGAATACTGAGTTTCAGCTTGGTAATCCCCAAAAAATAAATAAATAAATAAATAAAAAGAAGATGTAATTAGATATTTTCTCCAAATCAGCCGATTCTCGGTCCAAATCCACCAGTCCCTGGGCGGTGATGCATGCTGGGAAAACAGCAGAAACGTTGCTGGACTACACAAAATCTTTTTTCCTTCGACAGGACGAACCCACTCAAAATCAGTTTCAAGTGGGGGGAATGTTCTGGTTTTATGAGCGATAACCGGCTGTGAACATGTTAAAATAAACACAAAAACATTTATCAGAACAACGTGAATTCACTAAGAAATGAAAACAGGCAATCACGTTTCTTCATTTCCTTTTTTCTGATGAAATATCTGGAAATACTCTTCAAACTTTCCACATTTCTGTGAACTGTGCTGTAAAGTTATTTAATCTTAATCTTTTTATTGAAACAGCTTGATGGTTTGACAAATGAGCCGTTTCCAGTTACAACCTGATCGTTTATTTTCAAAATTCACACCAAAACCAAACACCTGACTTTTTTTCTTATTTACTGCTACCAGAGATAATATTTTTATATTTTATAGTTGATCGTTCATCATATTATTGAGTTATTATTTATTTATTTAACTGTGGAACTTTATGGAACTTAGTGGTTAACCATGCGGCTATAAAATATCTGTTTATATTCACAAACTTGCTTTATTTGTTTACTTTTTAAGGCTTCAGTTTAGTGAACAGGGTGTCGGTTGTTTTTGTTTTCAGGAAGTGACCCGACTCACCCGTGGCCCCTTCTCCCCGACTGGACCCGTCGGACCCGCCGGACCCCGGTCGCCCTGGTGAACAACAACGAAGCAGACGGATCATTAAAGTCAAACTTCACAAGTAAAAACCCAACCCTGTGGTTTTTAAGGCACCTTCTCTAAAAAAAAAAAAAAAAAAAAAAAATCTCCAAGTTCAGCGCTGGGAGATGATGTCCTCATCCACTTCTCATGTTAGCAGATCACGTAGTGGAAACGCTCGTTTGAATTAAATCTGTATATGAGGTGAAAGGAATTTGCGGGCTGTCAGGGTATGACTGGTGCTGACAGACTGAACCGGGAGGAGGATTTTGTGTAAGAGGAGTAGGAGGACAAGCAAGAATCTGACAAGCTGATGGCTTGCCATCACTAGAACATGTTCTGACAAACGGGCTTTCTGGGTAGGAGAGAAGGAGCATCGGGCTGAGGTGGAGGGAACAATGGAGATGGGGGGGGGCTGGAGGGGTGGGGGTGTGATAAGAGCCTCTAAAACATTTTCTTAGGATCTCAAGTTAATTTCAAAAATAAAATTTAAAAAGGAAAAATGTACAGAGAAAGAAAACATAAACATTCTTCTTTTTTCTGCTTGTTCTGATGACATCAATTTGACGATATTGTTATTGATCTTCCGGGGCCTTTGGGCCCTCGGAGTCACAGGTTTAATTACGGCGGTCTGCCAGCGGCGAGCGAGCGAGCGAGCAGCTGATGCCGTCTGACAGCCTAATGACTTACAAACATGCTCCTTACCTTTTCACCAGGAACTCCCATCACCCCCGCTATCCCAGTTAGGCCCGCCGGACCCTGGAGAGGAGGAGGATGGCGTTAAACAGAAACACTACAGACACCTGGAATGTAAGAGGTCGTAGATTCGGACGAGGTGTTTACGTCCTGCCGATTTCAGCGAGTTTAATTTCTTCTAAACAACACGGATGCAGTTTAGGGCCGCCACATTATCACGTTTTTACTGCATGATGAAAGACTAATTCAGAGAAGAAAAAAACTAATTCTGTTTTTTTTTTTTTTTCCTTTTATGGTCAGAACAAAAAGACCCACTGGGGAAAAAAAACACACACAAGCTTTCTTTATAAAATCTCTCCTTTTTTTTTTTTTTTTTTGCCTTAATGTTTTATTTTGAAAGTCTCTGGCTTTACTTCTATGTTGGTCTGTTGTGTGTCTCATCCTCTTGTGTGTGTTGTGTGTGTGTGTGTGTGTCTGTGTGTGTGTGTATGTGTGTAGTCCTGTGTTTCCTGCAGTTAAAACAACTCTAACTCTAAACTTTGATTTCAAAAACCAAAAAGACTCAAAAATATCAAAACACTTAAATGACAGCATGAATCTGGCCCCTACAGGAAACCGAGCTCATTTTGACTTTCTATGTGTACAAAAAGTGTTTGGACAAGAATCTCAGTTTGGTCGGTGGTATTTTATCATAACAGTTAATCACGGTTTTGACCATAAACCAAACTGGGTCGGTATCATCTAATAAAAGTACACAACATCAGTACTTGACTTTTATAACAAAATAGTCCGACCGCACAGAGATTCCTTCACAAACAGTACCTTTTAGTACTTTTAGTACTTTTTGGACACAAAGTTAAAATGATTTTTACTTTAACAATCTTCTTTTGAGTCTAAACCCACACCCAACCTGACAGTGGATTGTTAGGTAGACATAAAAACAATATTATTTTTTATCAGCTGAATGTCCTTTATGCCTTATTTTCTTTGACTTTTGCTTTATTTTCAAAACAAACAACTTTCACAAAAATGCTCCACTTAACTGTAAAAGTGAAACAGAGCAAAAGTATCTCCAAATAACAGAACTATATTAATGATATTGATTGTTTTTTTTATTTTTTATAGTAGGTTTTAAAACAAAACTAGTGACGGTTTTGGACTCGTTAGGATTTATATAACGCAACGTCAGCAAAAACACAACAGGAGTTACTAGAAACGTATTACTATTACTGAAAGCCCCCGCTTCGAGCTCTAACCACTTTACAAGAGGGTCCTTGTGTGGAAAACACAAATGTCGATGTAGAAGGTATCAGAGGAGCGTAACCAGCTCCAGATCACCCGTCTGGGGGAGGAACCACGAGCAGAACCACAACCAGCCTCAGGATCAACGGCTCAGGAAGATTTATAAGGAGCTCGATTATAAACGTTGGATATATACATCTTTTCTGTCATTGTGCTTGAATTTGTTTAAAAATAGCAAAAGGGTATAAATTAATAGTGACTATTAACAGCAGAGTAAGGAGAACTGATTACTAGAGGTGCTGCAGATGCAACCGTCTCTTATTCTGCAGTAATTTATGAGACTTCCTGTTTGCAGACCCTTGTGGCGAACCGCTGAAGGCGGCGTGGTCAGACGGCAGCTGTCGCTGTCATGTGGCCCGATTTCCGAGGCGGCCTTCGCTGCACAGCGTTCACACTTAACAGATGAACAAGCTCCGTTACATCACCTTTTTTTTTTTTTTCCATTTGCTGGTGTTTCCTCCTGCTACTTTTTTTTAAATGCATCTAGAGGAAGAGAAGAAGAAGGAGGAGGAGGAGGAGGAGTCTGGGAGCAAGGCTAGAAACAGACCACCACTAAGAGACTTTGTTTGGGGGGGTGGAGGGGAGCGGCCTGGAAGCGGTGCTTAGGTGACCTCGGTCCGAGCGATGGTTTAATGACGCTGAAGAGACGCGGCCTCCCTCCAGGCATGGGAACAGGAGATCCAGTTTGACCTCAGATCCCTTAATCGGGACACGAGCTGGAACAACGCGGT
Source organism: Zenarchopterus dispar (assembly GCA_028564865.1). Lineage (NCBI taxonomy): Eukaryota > Metazoa > Chordata > Actinopteri > Beloniformes > Zenarchopteridae > Zenarchopterus > Zenarchopterus dispar. The sequence continues at coordinate 6,074 of JAOWBL010000685.1, read as the reverse complement.
ACCCTGTATGGTGTCATGCTTTTACAGGGTTCTCCATCTAGTTTCTTTTTTCAGGATTACTACGGTACATTTAGCACAGAAACAAAGCTGGAGTCACATGCACTTACAGGGGTTTTGGGAGTCTCTCTCAAGGACGTGAACATCAGAGTGCACGTGTTGACAAGTGTGCAACGATTCAAAGAGCCGAGCATGAAAACGGAGCTCTCAGCGGCTAATCTAAGTGGGTTAAAACTGCTCCTCGGTCTTAAAATATCAAGCGTGATTTACCTAAAACGCTTTCCGGGAGAACTTGTGGCGATACGGCGGCTCTCGGCGAGGACAGGTGGATTAAAGCGTCAAACCTTAAAACAGCTTCTCAGTTTCTTACACTTCTAATTTATACGGAAAAGTGATGTAATGGCTTTCATTAGAGCCTCCATATGGTTTTTTCTTTCTTTTTCTTTCTTTTCAGCATAGCTCCATGGTTCCTGTTTGGCTTCAAAGGCCGTCTACTCAGTTAGTGCCTAATGCCTCTCATATGTGCACTGCAACAACACAGTCCCACATGGCCCACTCAGTTGCCTCCACTATGCACAGAATGCAAATATTAACATTAAGGGGCCTCCGGGAGGGACAGGCGTGTTTTCAGCGGTCAGCCCACTGGTGTTTGTGGGGATTTTGACAAAGGGGAAGCATTTCTCTGCATTTCTTGAGGGGTCCGCTACGAGCTGATTTTGTCGCGGGGTGGTTGAAGGGCCTCCCGATGGACAAATGTTGGGCTATTTTTACAGCTCAAACATGATTCCTGGCGAACATCGTGAATCAAATAAGTCTAAAACAAATGTGGGTCCTAGATGATGTCATTTCCAGGGAATTTCTCTGATCTAAAATGATCTTTTTGATAAAAGCAAGTCAGAAAAAAACGCTTTCCCCTCCTCTGCCAAATGGAGCTTTAAATATGCTTTCTCCACCATCATCATCATCATCATCTGAGAATCTAAATGTATGAAATAATGAGACAGATTTCTTTTTTCATATTTAAAGTGTCCACTGGATTCAGTGGATTTATATAATCCGGTTCAGTCTTTCTTTATAAATCACATTTAAATCAACTGATAGATGTGAACAGGACTTACCTGAGGTCCGATCTTTCCAACATTTCCCATGTCACCTTTCTCCCCCTGAAAACACAAAACCCAGTACCGATTAAAGAGCTCTCCACAACTTTCCTGTCCCACTTCCTTAAAAGTACTCAAACGATACTTAAAGTCCAAAAAAAGGAAAATAAAACGAAAATGTTAAAGCTGTAAAAAAAAGAAAAACTCATGTTCTGTAGCATGACGGCTCTAAAATGAATTCTTTTCATAATGAAGATCTTTACAGCACAATATATGAGATAGTAGGGGTTTACAAAACAAACAAACAAACAAAAACAGATGAGACCAATGAGAATGATGAGAATGCACCTCAAAAGTCATCTAAACATTCAGAATAATGAGATAAACCGAGAGGACAATGACCCACACAAACATGCATTCAGTGAAGTAATCGTTTTGTTTTGAAGAGCAGGATCTGAAGTAAAAAAAACGAAAAAGTTACTATAACTTCATAAAAAGTGTCTTAATTATGTTTTTTGTTTGTTTTGTGAAAACCTTATTTTCTTGTGTGATCATCAATAAAAAAAAATTTGTACTTGTATCTGACAGCCACTGAGAATTTTTAATCAAGCCACACTTCAACCTCGGGATGATTTATCAAACAACACTCGCATTAGTTTAGTAAAAAAAAAAAGAAAAAACTAAAGACAGATTTAGCATCTCAACTCCACCACCTCTTCCAAGGTCTCCGTCGCTCAGCTTTGCACGAATGCAGCCAGATGTGAAATAAATATAAAGATGTTGGATCAGTATCTCGGATCTCTTGCGGTACCAAATCTGCTCACTTAACGGGTCAGATGAGGCAAAACAAAAGTGTACCGTTACCTTTGGGGTTTTATAGTCACATCAGACACCAAAATATATATAATATGTCAAAGTTAGTTAAATTAAAGGGAGGGATGCTTATTTTAGTCCATAAATAACAGTGAACGGTGTTAAATTATTGTTAAAATTACAGACTGTGTAGGTCATCGGAAATCTCCAGAAGAAGGCGTGTGGACAGATGCAATGATCCAAAGTGACGATGGCATCAAGAAGAAGGAAGATGAGAAGCTACGAGTACGCCAACAGTTGAAAGAGGGAATGGAAAAGATCTGCAAAACGAAGGTGCCCGTGGTGCCAGAGGTGACCCGAACACTCGGTGAACACTCGGCCTTCAAACTGGAAGAGAGACCAGAAGATTCCAGGACCAACATCAGAGATCTCAGTCCAGATGAAGTCCATCCGAAGATGAGCTGGGACTAAAGATGAGCTGAGACTCGACATAAGCTGAGACTCGAAATGAGCTGAGACTAAAGATGAGCTGAGACTCCACATGAGCTGAGACTGGAATTGAGCTGAGACTCGACATAAGCTGAGACTCGACATGAGCTGAGACTCGAAATGAGCTGAGACTAAAGATGAGCTGAGACTCCACATGAGCTGAGACTAGAAATGAGCTGAGACTCGACATAAGCTGAGACTCGACATAAGCTGAGACTCGACATGAGCTGAGGCTTGACATGAGCTGAGACTCGACATGAGCTGAGGCTTGACATGAGCTGAGACTCGAGATGAGCTGTGACTTGAGATGTGCTGAGAGTTGAGATGAGCTGTGACTTGAGATGAGCTGAGACTATAAATGACCTGTGACTCGAAATTACCTGTGACTAGAGATGAGCTGTGACTAGAGATGACCTGGGACTCGAGATGAGCTGAGACTCGACATGACCTGTGACTCGGCATGAGCTGAGACTCGACATGAGCTGAGACTCGAAATGACCTGGGACTCGAGATGAGCTGAGACTCGAGCTCCCAGTCCTCAAACAGTGGATTAATTTACTGTTTACAGATTTCTTGAATGAGAAAATCGCCCAGAGAAAAACCGCGTTAACGTAGTTGTAACATGAAGACTCACCTGGAGACCCTCAGGACCAGGTTCACCTGCGTAGCCCTTCCTTCCAGGTCTCCCCTACAAAGACAGTCATGATCAAAAGACTGGGAAGTGTTCAGCATTTTTTCACATCAAAGCTGCTTCCCAACATCTGATAAAACTGGCTTCTTCAAAAACACCCACATGAAAGGTCCAACGTGCACGTTTGTGTACGTTCAGCGAGAACTTACAGTAGAACCAGAGCTGCCAGGTGGGCCGAGCGGTCCTTCATCGCCCTGCAGGAACCAGTACAGGTCATCAAACCCAAAGCTTCACACATGCGTACAGTACTTCCAGTAAAATCCAGACACGTGGCCAAATAAACATGTGCATTAGAAAATGCTGATGAATAAAAACGACTTGGTCCAACTGGAACTACGAGTGAAGACAAAAACATGATGAATGGTAAAGGAGCCCTTATTGTCATCTGGTAACATTGTGTTTCAACCCATACGTCATAAATAAAGCTTCTCTTCCAGCCAAGAAGCTTTCCAAACCAAATGTGTCAGACGGTCTATTATCACCGTCAAAAAACAACTAAAGACTATAAAATAAATTTTTAAAAAATTAAAAAAATAAACCTGTGTGATGATATCAGGTTTGAATTTAAAAGAAACCTGCAGCAAGTGGGAAAAAAAAGAATATTTATCATTTTTACTGAGGTTCAACATCGTTATGTTTTTATGCACCAGGTCTCTGAGCTCAAATCTGACAATAAATCAATAATAAATAAATACATTTCAGTTAAAAGGAAAAAAAAAAAAAAAAAAGGTGTATTGTTCACCGTCCAAAGGCTTCTGTTTACTTTTTTCCACTACTACTGGAAAAAATTTCATAAGCGCCTAATGGTAAATCATGACTTCACCTGGTGGAACATGCCTCGAGATATCACAGAGAAAAAAAAAAACAAAAAAAAACCTCCACTTGGATCTGAGCTGTTTGAGATATGACGACCTGCTCAACGAGAGCCAACGTTAATCAGGCTCGCCTCACTCCAGCGATCACATGGAAATTCCTCCGTGAGCTACAGTTTCCACATTTCTCTGACGTTAAATCAGCCACGAAGCAAATATAAATACGTACGATTTGATTTTGGCTGTGAAATGGCCTCACCTGTGTTCCTTTGGGCCCCGGCGGGCCTTGGGGGCCCGTTGCACCCAGCAAACCCTGAAACGGGGACAAATGTCTGAATTCAGTCTGACCAACTCCTGCAAGCGTGGATCAAGAAAAACAAGACCGGGAGGGGGGCTACCTTTGGTCCGGGTTGGCCGTTGGGCCCCGGGACTCCAATGTCCCCCGGAAATCCCTTTTAAAATCAATCAGAAGACATTATTATTATTATAAATCTGGATGCAGGACTGAAGGTGTTTAGATGAACAGAAGTAGTAAGTGTAGGCAGCTTTATAGAGAATACTTGTGACTCGATGTGTAACTTCAGAATGTAATCCTGTAAAAGTAACTGTAATCCAGCTCTTACAGTGCTCCAGAGTTTCTTTGATCTTATTTTATTTTCCTAAGCTTTCAGCTACAGCACATGTTTGACAAAAAGGGGGTATTATATACTCACGTAGAGCAAAATCAGAATAATAAATACGAGAAACAAGATATTTTAGGAGTATTATAAAGTATTGCTTTTGGAGACTTTCCACTGGGATTGATGTGAATATGTGGAAATGACCAGAAATACAATTAATAGAAACAACCTGTAAATTTGCAAAAGATTAAAGGTTAACCAGTCACAGTAAAGTTAAATATAGTTAAATAACATCTTTTGGCATAATCTTGGTTAAAATATGTAAATTAAATTTGTTTGAATTTCTTCTGTGTAATTTCTAGAATCGTGCATTTAACACCATCGTTAATCAACCAACACTATTTATTTTTAGTTTTTTATTTTATTTTGGAGGGTTGAGTTCATTTTATTTATTATTATAATGATTTTTTGTTGTTCAGTGAAAGAATCCACTAAGGTTTTACATCGATTTACTCACAAATGAATCAAAATCAAAGCTGTCGAAGCTGTCACTCACTTGTCACCTTAACGTCATAGATTTCTATTGCCCCTCCCCCAGCTTTATTTTATTTTTTTACTATTATTAGTATTAGTTTTGGTTTGTTTGTGTGATTTTTTGCTCTAACTTTAACCCTTAAATGTCTGACATATGAAATACCCCCTCACCCCCCATTTTTTTCTTATTTAAAGTGCTGAATATATATTGAAATGAAAAACACTTATGATTTTGTATTTAATTTATTTAGTATTTAATGTAATGACTTTCTTTTGATTATATTAGAAGAAAACATTTTATAAAGCCTGGCGTTTACTAGTCTGGAAACAGAGACCAGAACCGGTTCTGGACAGTTAAAAACCGACCTTCGGTGGGTGTTTTATTTCCCTTTTCAGCTACCTGCTACCAGCAGCATCAGAGGAAAACTGATTTTAACACGCTGACAACAGTGAAGTGTCTTCAGGTGAAGCTTTTTCTTCAGCTTTATCTGTTAATGATGGTAACTTCATCTAACATCTTTATTTGTTCTTATTTCATTTTGTTAATTTTTTCCAACTAACAACAATTTATTTTCCCGATACAGTTCAACTGAACTGAACTCAACCTCATTATTCACATTTAATTAGACTTGACTTCTGTAAATATTTCTAAAAATAACAATAAATGCAATAAATGTCTCGGGATGTGAATTTACTCTGTTTTATAATTTTTTTAGGCTTTTAGTTGACTGTTTTATTCGTTAAGGTTTACTGGTTTTGTTTTGCTTTTGGACTCTTTGTTTTGTGTTTTCTTTGGATTCCTGTTTTATTTTGAAAGGGCTTTTCCTCAGCGTGTGGTATCCATCTTGACTTCCTTTGTTGGTCATCCGGCCGATTCGTCACAACTGTTTCTAATTAGCGCGAGTTTTTCCCAGTTGTGATTGTCCTGTTTGTGTGTGTGTGTGTGTGTGTGTGCGTGTGTGTGTGTGTGTGTGTGTGTGTGTGTGTGCATACATGCATGTGTGACACAGAAAGGGTA
>JAOWBL010000684.1:0-16992 GCA_028564865.1 Zenarchopterus dispar | reverse complement strand
CACACACAACACACACACACACACACATTCATTTTGTTACTGGCTCAAAAGCTGATGTGGTTCAACTATTTTAAGCTCCAAGTAAAAACTTCGACAAATTTGGTGATGTGTGTGATATATCTCTGTGGGCAGTTTTGCAGTGCTAATTGATATTTTAAAAGTGTGAATTAAATCATAAATCTGATACTTTATGAGTGTCGGCATGCATAGTATGTTAATATTTATTGGGAGAGTAGAGATGTAAACTTCCAAACTGGAGCCCTTATAAACTTATCAACCACTCCAAAACTATGACATCCAACATCGAGACTCAAATAAACCTTTTTCCATTGACCCAGTAGCAACACAGAGTCTCGGGGGTGGAGGGGTAGGCGAGTCTGGGGGTTCATGTACAGATCTGAACACAACTGGTTACGTGAAATTGCAACGACACAGGAAAATTAACAACAGAAACATCTTCCAGACAGCCTTGGTACATTTTTTTAAAAACAAATATCAAAGTCAATAAAATAGCATTTTGTATTTATTTATTCAACACAAAACTCTGAGAGGAGATTTAAAGCGTTGTATGTGACTTTGGTGATGCTGTGATACAACAGGCGGGGCAGAGCTCCGGCAGGGATGAAGAGTTGTAACCGGGCTCTGGTGCTTTCCGGCCCACTTTAAATACTGCATCAATCTGTTATCCATTTAGGGTAGCAAATATTCAAATGCTTCTCCTTCAAAGCATGAAAGTGCTACTATTGATCCTTACTTTTATTGTGTTTAGTTTTGCCTGTCATATGCTTTGCACAAACATCTGAAAAATGCAGCAAATGCTTCTACAGAGAGACAGCTGGAGAGACTTCACCATGGCAACGCTGCAGATCCCAGCATCATTAGTTCCAGGGTTCTGGAGGTCTGTGGTACCCTCAGACATCCTGCAGAGAGACTTTAAAACAACACTAAGGAGTGTTTTCATGTTAAAATATGTTTCTGTTTTATTCGAAGGACTGTTTGATTACTTTCAGAGAGTGTCATCCAGTTCTCATGGTCTCCTGTCCCTGCTGTCAGCTTTCCAGAAATCCAGAGGAATGGGAAAGTTCTTGTTTAGTTCCAAGAAAAGAGCATTTCATCAGACAACTTCAGACCATCTGCCGTTGCATCATGCCATGAAGGTACAACAGTGATTTCTTGAACATCTTCAGCCACGGCAAAACTTGATCCTGACGCTCCTTTCATTTGTTTATCTGGCTGTTATGAACTCCAAACAAGCAAAGGAAAAATATGGATATTTGATTTATGTGAAAAATTTTACCTTTAATTATCTACATCTTTGAGTGAAAAGAACAAACTTAGTTAAAACTGTCAACACAATGCTTCTTAGTCTCTATTCCCAAAGGTGATCACAGAAATAAGGAATTTTATGACGCTGTTTAGCGACAATGTCTGCAAAGGAAAGTGATTGGGTGGCTGGAAGGGTCAACGAAACCTTTGACAAACACATTAGATCACTCTTTGTTTTTTATTTCAACCCAGCTATTACATTTTTCTGGAAAAAAAACATGATTATAATCACTTTATAAACCGCAGAGAGACATGAACGCAGACTTTCCCAAACACTGAAAAGGTTGCCATTTTATTCCAAACCAGGATCTTTCTTTGAACCAGACCAGCTTGTTTTTGTGCTGAGAGCCGTGCCAAACCTTACAATTTTGGTACGTTATAAAATGCTCTCATCTTTTTTTTTTTTTTTTACAAGAAAAACAATTATGTGTAATATCTTTTGGAGGGCTTCCACAAGTATAAAAAGAAAATATGGTGTTAAGAGAAATGTCACAAAGTATCAATCCAGAGGACAGAATTTGTTGTTATTTTAAATGCTAAAGTCACCAGGACAAGAAAAGAAAATGTCTTAATACATTTATATATTAATTTTTATTATTTTGCTTCATCATTCATGATCGTTGAGGAAAATGACAGGCTTGTAAAATGTAAATAAAACCAGACCACAACTGTATCACAAGACTTGGCCCATAAAGGTGAGTTATTCTCACAGTCACGCCAACCCAGGATAAATCATGCACATGGACAATAAAACAAATATTTAAAGCAACTTGCTAAAACACACAATAAAATGGAACTTAAAAACATGATTAAAAGTTGGGGCATGTCAAAAGCAGGGTAGGATTTCTTTCCCAGCAGGCTCCAGCTGAGCCAAACTTTGGCTCGGATGTTACGGGCCCATATAATGTGCTGTGCCTGTGTTTGCTGAGCCTAAGATGACACTTAGGGTTAATACAGCTTGTCACTGTGATTTCTGCAAAGTGCGGCTAAGTATTGCAGCAGCTGCTTGTTACTCTGTGTGTGTCTGTGTGAAGAGACTAAAAACTGTCACTGAAGCTGAATCCCATCATGACTTCCAAACTAGTAAAATCCTTCCACATAGCGCTGAACGCACACGTGCAACCATGCAGAATGCAAGAGGAAACACCCACTATCCACCCACCGATCTTCATTCCTAACCCCATCGCCCACACCCAGAACTTTTTTTCCCCCTCCAGTACCGCTCTGCAGCCCAGGTCCGCGGGTGTGACCGTTAACAGCCCGCGGTGAGTCACTGTAGGCAGGAGGGAGGAGAGGTGAGGGTGGTGTGAGGGACACGGGAACGAGGTGGAGCTGGAGACACAGAAAACCACCATGGGAAGACGGAGTATGAATCAGCCCCGAAAAAAAAAATCCCTCACAGCTGACCCGCAGCCATTGTGCCGCATGACAACAAGCCACCTGGCACTCACACGCTCACCATCGCCCAGGTCAGAGGTCAGACCGGTGACGGCAGACATCGGAGATTAGAGCTGGCTACGTGACAGATCCCGGTGAAATCCTGGGCGTCCTCTGCCAGGAGAGGGAGTGTTTGTGTTAAAGATGATTGCATGGCTTCATTCATTATTAGACTAAGTGAAACGGATGCCAAAACACAACATCCAAACTTCACAGCATGAAGAGGATCTCTCCTTCCCATCTTGGTGATTTTTGTGACTTCTGGCTGGCTTTGGCGATGGGACTCTTTCCTTGCTCATGACTCATTGATGAGCCCACTTTCTTTTCTTTTTATTTTTCTTTTCTTTTTTTTTTTCTTTTAACAAGCTGGTTGCCAGCAACAAGTCTGGAAAGTCAGAGCGGGGGTTATTCCAGAGTTAAAGATGCACCATGTAGAGATAATTACAACTTGGCATGAACTGGTGCTTAATGAACAAATTAAGCTGTATTTAGGTAAGGAAGTGATTTAAGAATACTGACTTAATAGTTCACTTGATTTTTTTTTCTTTCTCTCTCGGGTCTAAGAGTGTGAGGAGGTTTAAACGCGTGTACACCCTTGTTTCCACAGTTGTAAACACACTTATGCAACAACGGGCACAAATACCAACCGACCCTCTTCAATATGAAGCTTGTTTTTAGCTTTTTCCCACTTGTGTCAAGCTGTATTTGCAACCTGATCTATATTGTTCACTTGCAGGTTTGATATTGAGCGAATGAAGGTCTGTACTGTATGTGTTTGATTTGTTTTTGGGTTTTTTTCCATAACTTTGAAATGAGACAATGGAAATCAAGTTGCAGACTTGGTCTGAGCAAAAATATCACATGGAAAAAAGATAAAGTACCTCGTTTTCAGGGCATCTGATGATATTGGACAGATCAACATAACAATACATATCTTTTTATTTATTATATTTTCAAGGATCCTTTGCAGGTGATAATAATTCAGTCCAATTTAAATTTGAATTTAAAGATTAATCATGAGTTGGTTTTTGTTGGACAGTGGACTCTTCTTTCATGTTACTCAGTTTGGCGTCGTTTATTCTCTGGCGACAGAAACTGTGGCTCAGTCATGTGGTCAGTCATGTGAGTAATTTGTTTTTACATGAGAACTGACTCTCTACAGGAGCATCAGCTCTTGGATGAAAAAGGCATGGCAGGTATAATGTGGGGAAAACATTTTCCACAACTCTCCAAGGAATGTGCGTGTTTTCCAGCTTAGAGTACCTGCTGATACTCCCCTCTAAGGATTTGATTTGATTTTTTCCTAAAAAAAAAATCTGAAAAATGTAAACTTTCTCAGTTACCACGAAAGGATTCCCTAAAGACACACTGGATGTTGTTAGTTCTTTGTTTACGACATCTCACCGTTGATTACTTCACCAACAAGACTCTGAGGTCCTGGAAATGCTAAAAAAAAAAGGTTGGGAATCTGAAAGTAAAGCTGTTCGATGTGTTTATGGTCCCTAAACAATCATGCTGTGCGGTTTAACACGGAAGCCAACAAACAAAGCACTCTTGGCATTAGATTTGGTGAAAATCATAGATTTCAGTTCGAGTTGTGCAGAAGTGAACGACTTTTTTTTTCTTTTTTTTTTTTTATAGTCAGCAGCAAACGAAGCATAAAAAGCAATCAGTTTCACAAAGTTACGATGCCAAAACATCCTCAAATGTTGGCAACTGTGGAGTGAAAAGACAATTGTTGGGCTGAAGGTGTTTTGTCTAAATGCATTCATGTTAATAGGGCACCAAAAGTGTCCATTTGATCATCCTAAAAATGTTCCAACACAAGAAGTTACTCATGCAAGCAACCATGAGTGTACTGGGTTTTTACGCATTTAATGCAGCCTCTTTTTTCTTGAGGATTATGAATGATCACACTATTTACTCTGTAAAATATTCTCTTCGTAATACACTTGTGCTGTGATACATAAACCTCCTGGAGAGAGTTTTTTCTCTTTTTTTTTTTTACTTGGTTGTGAAGGTGTTTAACAAGAAAAGGCTCCTGCAAACATCCATCTTTACTCCCTTAGGTAGATGTCCAGTCCTTCTTAGGTTGTTTAGTGCGTTATAGCTTTTTCACAATAGCAATCAGTTTATTGACAACTTGTAATTATCCTGTCAACTCTGTGTAAGATTTGTTTTGTTTTTGCAGCCAAAGGATGGCCTTTTTTTTTTTTTTTTTTTTGCACCGAGAGCGTCTTTGACAGCTTGTCTGACTGCATGGTTCTCAGTAACTGCTTCCAAAACCGAACTCTAGATTTACAGTTAACTACGTACCATTTATCAACTTCATATTTAAAAAAAAAAAAACAACAGTGATGGAATAGCCCAGAATTGTCCATGAAACAGAATTTTATTGATTAGCTCTTTTGCTTTTGAGCTCCAGAAAAAGCTGTACGTGTTAAAACTTTCCTTCAATTTGGATGTAAATGAAATTGGGCATAAGGAAGAATTCATGGCCGTGAACTCTCCTCCTTTATTGTCTAGTTTGTGCATCATCAGTGGTAGACTTGTGTGGATTAAATAAACATACCAGTACAAACCCTCCTGATTGTACACTTTTAATAGACATACAACATTAAAATGACTTTTCTTTGTCTGTAGTGACTCTATCCAGACTATCGCTTTAATGGAAAGACATTTTCAAGTCTTGACAGAGGTGACATCAGACCCTCCATGATATGCCGTCCTCACACAAAACTGCTTCGGTTCACATCTGTTTGGTTACCAGCTAAAGTTTACACTCATTAGCATCAAAAGATTGGAGTTTTGTTTGTTTTACCTTCAAAAGGCTCTTTTAAACTTTAGCACCAAACTTGGTGTTTGGTGCTAAACTGGAAAAAAAAAAAAAAAAACTTAAAGCAAATCACCCAAACCAAACGACAAAATGCAGCTTTTAACAGCGAACAATACATGAAGCCATTTTGTGGTCTGATGATGTCATCATCAAGACAGCACTCATGTGTGTGACTTTCAAAGCTGCAAAAAAAATATTTGTTGTGGAGCAAACATGACAGCCAAGTACTTAGATAGCAAACCACACGGGTGCAAATGTCCTCAGGAAGAGGTTGTTATGATTCCCAGCTGCCCAGACCATTTTCTGCATCTCTTCCCCCTGCTCTCTATCCTTACATTTCCTGTCATGCTCCACTGTCTCTATAGATAAATGCTTAAAAAGCCTCAAAGAATCATCTAAAAAAAACAAAAAAAAAACATTACTGTTGGGTATAAACTCAGAAAATGGATCTCCTTAGGAGAGGACAGCAGATATCATTATTTATATTTGCTCACCTTCTTATTCATGCAGGCAGCACATTACTGTATAATGAAGTAGGAAGAAAAAGTACATGAACCCCTTGGAATTAACAGACGTTCTGCATTAATTTGCTTTAAAATGTTGTCTGATCTCGACCTGAGTCACAATACTTGACTAACAAATGAGCCTAAGATGATACGACACAATTTTGTCCTGCTGCATCACTCAACTTCTGCTAAGCTACAGCTGCTGGACGTCCACAGTGACATCATCCTGGAGCACTTTTTAGAAACTTCAGAATTAAATTTCCTGATGATGGGAAGATGTCCATGTCCCGAGGCATCAAAGAAAGCGCAAATCATGATACTCCCACTAACATACCTCGCCACAGAGATCATGTTTCTGTGTTGATAAGTTGTGCCTTTGGTTCCTGACGAGTGATCTTCTTGAATAAATCATATTTTGTTTCATCAATGACTTGTATATATACATGGGTTCTTCTTTATGTCATTAAAGATTTTACATTGTGTCCTATGGGACCCTCTTCTAGAAACAGCAGGCACAATACTTAACTGTCTCCATCTATACACAATTTATCTTACTGTGGATTGATGGATGCCTAAACACTTTAAAATCTCTCTCCAGGCTTACGCAGATCAACTATGCTTGATTGTTTGTTTTCAGAGATCTTTTTGCTAGGCAACTTATCTAAACAGCAACTCAAAACATTTGTGTCTTGTATCAGTCACAGTAGCTGCAAACCACATTTCCAGACTCATACTGACACCAATCAGCTTTTTACTGAAATAATTAATCTATTTATTGACCTAAGTGCCCTAAAAACAATGTAATATTTTGTGTTATGTGTATTATTAGGACTTGGATGGAGATCAGATCAAATTTTATGGAAAATTAATACAGAAAAATCAGCAAATTCCAAAGAGTTCACACACTTTTTCTTGCCACTGTATTTCACAATACTTTTACGGAGATATGGATGGTGACCATATTGATTAAAAAACTAAAATTAACAAAATTAAGAACATACTTTTAATGCAGTATTAGACAAATAAATCCATTCACATTTCAGCCTGCAAAGAGCTGAATAAAGATACGCAACAAAGTGAAAGACATTACAATACACACCCAACAAGCTCAGACATGTGGCTGCAAATGAAAATAGTATCTAAACAAACACACACACACACACACACACACACACACACACACACACACACACACACTTTAGGCTGTTTTACTGTGACATTCTGAGGAAGCAAACTCCAAAAGTTCATAAATCTTTCCATAAAAAATCCCATTTTTTTCTGATTTGCGGTTGAGCATGAAACCTTTTTCCAAATTAAGCTATAAAAAAACCCGACACAGAAAGTCTGTTTATGATGGTGACTCAAATGCACGCTGAGTGATGAGACTGTAGATGCAGTCAACGTGGGTTGTCTGTTTCCAAACAAAGAAACAATAACAAGAGATTTTCACTGGTGGTTTGAATATTTGTCTTTATTGGCATCTACGCAAGCTGCTCTAAAATTGCTGTCACCTAAATTTTGCCTCATATTTTATCTCTTGTTTACTTTGACATTATAAGGGAAGCCCTGATGGACACGTAACCTGGAGTTGTAAAGCTCTCACATGACCAGACAGGAAACCTGATCAAAGTCTCTGACCTGATTTCGTCTCCCCGCATTGAAAGAGAGGAATAAATCATCCTAAAAGTTTTGTAGTTTAAGCTCAACGTAAGGGGTCACGTCAGCCAGACATTTTTCATCCTATCATGATTATTATTTATTACAAAATAATGAACAAGTAAAGATAAGATCACAGATGCACTGTACCATGACGTTATGTAATTCACAACAACACTGTGAGCCGCTCCCAACCAGCACTGTTGCTGATAAAATTTAATTACAAATAAGTTTGCAAGCCAAAAAAGATTAATCAAGTAAGTGAAGCTCTCATGACTGAGTTCCCATGGCTGAGGAGAGAAAAAGTCTAAAATATTCTGTGATATCTGCCAAAAATGCCTCATAAGCAAAAGAGAAAACTCTGCTTATCATATATTTTAAAAAAGAAATTGTATGAATTGGTCTTTCTTCAGAGATGCTGTTGGATCCTATCAGATTGGTATCCATGAAGTTTGGAGACTGGGTGAACATCTCCTGCTCTTTCCTAAGTTCCTGATGGGTTTCGGGTAGCTGCTACTGTAGTGGAAGGCTTTTGCTATATCTTCAGAAGGAGTTTAATCATTTTCCATTGATCAAATTTGAAATAATGCAATAAACTCCATTTCACTGCTGAATGCTGCAGTAAAGTATGTTATGTATTATCTTTTTCTGTTGAGACAGTCACCGATCAGCAATAATATCATGACCAGGCTGGTTCTCCTTGTGTTCGCAAAAGAGCTCTAACAAAGACCATCTGAAGGTTTCTTGCAGCGTCTGGAGATGATTAACATTTGAAAGATGTCATGGAGATTTCATGGTATTTTGGAAGTCTTCCAGTCTGGTTTTGGATCGCTGCACAGCACAAAGTCAGCTGGAGATTACATGGTCCTTGTCCTGCTGGATTTACCAGCAGCATTCAACGCTATGGACCATAAGATTTTCATGTCTAGGCTCCAGGATCTGGTGGAGATTTGAGGTGCGGCACTAGACTGGTTTGGGTTATACTTGGAAGGAAGAGCCATGTGTGTTAGCATAACTGGCGTTGAATTTACCACAGCTCAGGTGTCTTTTGGGGTTCCACAGGGTTCAGTTTTAGGGCCACTGCTGTTTTCTGTGCATTTGCTTCCTTTAGGGTCCATATTGAGAAAACTGATGATAGTGAGATTTATCTGTCATTAAAAAGGAAAGATCCTGTCTCTATTAACTACTTGCGTCATGTATCCATGACCTTCTTGAATTTTAGTGACAAGAACCCAGAGGTTATAGTGTTTGTACAAAAGGACTCAAGTGGTCCCTCCCCAGTAGATTTAGGTCTTTTGACAACCTTTTTAAAACAGAGAGTTTCTAACTAGGATTTTTAATTGGACAGCGATTTTAAATTAGATCATCAGATAAGTTCTGAGGTAAAGTCAAGCTTTTTTAAATCTTCATCAGCTTGAAAAGCAAAAACATTTTTTTTAACACATTTTCACATTTTGAGACATTAACCCTTTATCACTTCCTGGTTGGATTACTGTATTTCATTTTATCTTGGAGTCAGCCAGTCTTCTCTCTTACATCTCCAATTCGTCCAAAATGAGGCCGCCCTTCTCCTGCTTGGTGCCTGTAAGAGAGACCATATTTATGCCGATTCTAGCGTCGCTCCACTGGGTGCCTATACATTTTAGAGCTGTTCCCTCCCAATTTGCCGGCCCGGTGCCTCAGATCAGCTAATCAACTCCTTCTGGAGAAACCAAGGTTTAGGTGGAAGCTCAGAGGGGACAGAGCCTTCTCAGACACTGCACATCAATTTTTAAAACCCATCTGAGAACCCATTTTTATCCTATGACCTTCGACTAAACAGGAGACTCCTGTTTTTACTGCTCTTATTGTCCTCTTTACTTGTTTTTATTTCTTGTTTTGTACTTTTATTGTATTTTGTTTTGATGCTTTTTATAGTTTTAGTTTTCTTTTTAATTGTTTTATGTTTTGCATTAAGCACTTTGTTTCAGCTGTTGTTGTGTTTAAGTGCTCTGCCAAAAAAGTTGAGTTAAGTTAGCTAAGTAATGGACCCTTTGGCTCATCTGGGTTGTTGGGTGGCTCATCTGAGGGTTAGGATTGCTTCCTAAGTCAGGTACACATTAACTTCGCAAACATTTTCTTTATGAAATGGGTTTTGTGCCTCTCCCATTCACAGACATTTCCCCTGGTACAGAACGTACCGAGCTGACCAAAATGGGATGGGTTTTATCCAATGTTTCATGCACAACTAACAACTAAACAACTAAAAGGGCTTCAAAAAATACCTTTGATCAAGAATTTTATACTCCAAAACCGACAAAGGGCATGTACTGGTGCTTCTACTCCACTGTACACCATTTTCAGAATCAGAATCTAAATTCCTTGTCATTGTCTCAAAAAAAGCACAACATAATTTGAACTCTCTCATAACAGTGCAAACACAGTGGAAAAAACATAAATATTAAAAACAAAGACAGTTCACTATGAAAATTTTAACAAGGGCTAATATAAAAAGGGAAGGGGTGAGAACTTGATGAAAAATTAAAAAAAATATATAACAGGACTGTTGCACTTGATATGTTAAGACAGAGACAACAAAAGCAAACAAAAGATATTTGGTATGCCTTTTATTGATTGTAGCCTGGTTTTCACGCTGCCTACTTCACATTTCATCTTTCTGATTGGTTGGGTGCATTTTCAACAGCACCCGAAGACAGATTTTTTTGTTTGTTTGTTTGTTTTGTTTTTCATTTGCATCTCTTGGTACCAGCTCCTGGTTATTAAAGACAAACCCAGAGAAAAGGAATCGCAATGGCAGGCCAGGTCAACCATCGGCTCCCATCAGAGTGTTTGGAGACCAAATAAACATCTAAGATTCTTGGTTGTGTTTTCAGAACCAAAATACTTTACTGGTCCCTTGAAGGGCAATTTCTTTGCAGCAGCTTGGTCGGGCACAAACAGAAACAAACACCAAAATCAACAGATATAGTGAAATATACCGCCTTGGTTTACAATTACTCACAGTGCAAATGCCAGACTCATGTCATGTGAGTGGAGGATTTACTAGAGAAAGAAAATGTGCAAGGAACATTTAAAAGTATGCAAGTAGGGTAAAACGTCAATACAGTCAACACCAATAAAAACAATAATATTAAGAGTACAAATCAATAAATAATTACCAATTTATTACCAATTATTCATTGTTTTTGAATACTTCAAAGTGTCAAGGTTGCTGATCTGCTGTGTGAGGCAGGGAAATTATGTTGCAATGTTGGTGGATTATTAATCCACAAAAAGTCAGTCAGCTGGTAACTGGTGCCACGTCAACATCGGGAGGCAAAATTTTACCAACATGAGCAATGTTTATTCGCATAACCTATCAGCAAGCATAAGTTGTGGCAGATCGCTGTATGCGCCTGGTTTAAAAGAAGAAAAAAACAGCATTTTAAGTTTCAGTTCAGTATTGGACTCAATAGCAGAACTCAGACCAGTGTAGCAAGTAAATGATTTAATTGAGTAGTAGTGGAGATGTGGAGGATGTGAATCCTGGAGATGAGAGATCCTGCACCTGACAAAGACACTGAACGATCTGATAGCGAGTGAAGTGGAAATCAGGGCTTTTAACCTGGAGTGATGATTAGATTATCTAAGTTTGTCTGACCTGCTGGTTTATATGAAGGGGGGGAAGGTCCAGATTGTAACACTGATGGCTTCTTAGAAGTTATACGGTGCTTTTCAGCTAGCAAAAACTTCATGAAGGCAGCATGGATTACGAGTCACGAGCTTCCCTGAGAGTGTACATCTATAACCCTGAGAAAAATGTGAAGAAGTGTCATATCTGCTCTTAGAAAGTTATAAATGGAGTATGTTGACTGAAATGTCCTTTCTGGTCACATTCATCCTTCGCCCCCGGTTACAGAAATAACAAATAAATTCAGTTTGTGGACATGTCATCGGCGATGGTTTATGACAAAGCTGAGACTACACAAAGCTATTTGAAAGCTCGCCAAAGAGTCATTAGTGAATAGCAAAGTTCTCACTAAGTATAAACAGACAGAAGCAATATGGTGAAGCAACAAACAGTTTATCTCCATCTGTGAGAACTGCTCCTAGAAAAACAAAAAAGAAAACACTGAATTCTGCTCGGTTTGGTCAAATAGAAAACGTGAACCTCAGGGAGAAATAGTGTGTCAACAGGTTGCAGGTGATATGTACATATGGTTGGGTCTGAATCTGCATGTGCGTGGAAAGACTCGTCGGCGCCACGTGTGAATAATAGCTGGCGGATTTGTCGCAAAAGCGTGTGAAGCGTCACATCACGGTGACACATCTCTGTGACAGCTCCCGGCGTAAGCGGTGCAGCTAGACTTTGACAGTGATAACGGCTGACAAGGAGAAGGAGAGCAGAAAAGGAAGGAAAAGGGTGGCACACTTGCAGAAAGCAGCTGTGGGCCTGACTTCGTGGCTCCACAGAGCGCTTTGAGCAAAAATCTCTGACAATGGGAGCGCATGGAAAAGGAAACTCCATGCTTTTTCAAATTTTCCTGAAATCAAATGTTGCTCCATTTTTTCAGCAAAGGTCGAGATTTATTAAACCTCTGTCCCAGTTTTATGTGCGTACGTTTGATTTTAGCCCCGGTCCATGTGCATCCAAACACCTGTGACCTTTTTTTTTTTTTTCCAATTTTGGGAGCGACGCTGCCTCTTGCGTCTTCAGTGAAATGCCATCCATTTACTGTCCTTATAAAGAGTTCTGCGCCGTTTTCACCTTTTAGAAACTCGTAAAACAACATGCACAATTTGGAGGCGGGAAGGATGAGCGTGGTGTAAACCATCCTGCGGGCTTCATAAAAGGTCTCCCCTTCGAGGTTACAAAGCTAGATTATCTCATTGTTCATCTTTACAGCTGTCAGTTAGCAGACGAACCCCGATGCAGTCGTCAGCCTTTTCTTTAATAGAGCGCACCGCCTCTGTGCACAGCCATTGATTTACGGCCTCCACACCGCCGCCATCTCCACTCAAACCCCGAGGTTTGATCAGCTGAACTTAGATAACATTTGCCCTGACCGTCTACGCCCGTGTTTAATGACCAACAAAGGAGATATTGGAAATCAAAAATAGCACACTGTGTGTATTTTTGTTGTTGCGTGCACTCACTTACCCAATGCATTTGTGCCTCCGTGACTGTTCACGGTGCAGCTGCAAATTGGGCAGCTGCATTGTATTCTGTAAACAAAAGAGGCCCATTTGTATAAATTTAGCTTGCGGGGAGAGTTTGGCCATCAACTGGCACAGCCGATTTGATTGTGTAGGTATCTTCTGCTCTGCCTCGGTGGATTAAACAAACCTTCATCAACAGATGAAGTCAGCATGCTCCTCAACGCGCCCAACGAAATATCCAGAAACTGACCGAGCGCTGAAAGAGTTTTGGTCCTAATGAACCTGTTCGTGTGTCATCACATGCTTCATTTGTGCAGGGTCCAGAATATGGCAAACATTTTCTTTCTGCACCACACTGTTTGAAATACTGAGGTAAACAAATGTAAAAGTAATCCCCGTGAGCCAAAAGTTCAAACCTCAGAATGTTCTCAGCATTTTTACAAGAATTGGTTTGGAACATAGATTTCTATGTTCTTCAAACCTCTCAGCTAGTAAAGTGAGGGTCACGTGGATCTTTTTGAGCTTATGCCAGTTGTCTTTGGGTGAAAGGCTGGAGGACACCTTGGACAGGTCGGGAGTCCGTCACAGGCCCACATATACACACAAAAAAAAAACCCCACACACACGCTCACACACTCTTATTTAGACTCATCAATCAACCTAACAGATGTTTTTGAACTGTGCGAGGAAACCAGAGGACTCGGAGAAAAACCCACGCAAGCACGGGGAGAACATGCAGGAGTCGAGCCAGGAACCTTCATGTTGTGGAGCAAGAAGTCCAAGAACTAGAATAAATAATTACATCATCTAAAAGTATAACTAGAATTCTAGAACTAGAACTACAGATAAAATTCCAGAATTAGAACTAGAAAATAAAAGTTCTAGAAAGAGATGATCTCTTTCTAGAACTTTCCCACGACCTCACATTCTGATCGGTTGCAACTGAAGACTTGTAACGTGCACTGTGTCCTTCACTCTTTGTCAAAACTGTAATTTTAGGAAGGAAAAAAAAAAAGAAGGAAGTCACAGCTGAGGATGTGCTGGTAAGCAGTAGCGCTTGTGGCGCAGCCAAAAATGAGGACGTTTCATGTTCTTTAGAAATCAGAGGGTAGAGGACTACACAGACTGATGGTCAAAGTGTGGTTTTTACAATACAAATGTGAAGCATGGTTCACACTGGACATTAAATGGAAAACAGGAAAATGGATTGAAAAAAGGAAAATTCAAAATGTTTGAAAATATCTTTAATATAGACAATTACAAGTATGCGCTACATACCTTCATCTTCCATTGGCGACCACTTTAATTCACGTCCAGTTCCCCGTCAGTGGCATCAATGCGAAGGATGGGTCAGTCTGATGCACAGTTTCTTGTCTTTTCACAAGTTTGGAATCCATATTTGAAATGTTTTCTCATTCCAGGAATTATAGGAGCACTAAAAGAGGTCTATGCAATTTATTTTTTCCTAATTTTATGGCACCAATTGAATAATAATAAGTGTTTATTTAATTTTTAGTTTAGGATGCAAATATTAACAAAGTTCTAAAATATGAAAATCTAAAAAAGGTTGGACTTTGAATGTAGCATCACTATCTGCTGTTTAAAGTAAACTGAAGTTCATCCATAGAGAACAGAGTGTAAATATACTCGTAAGTCAAATGTTATTAACTAGAGTTATGAGAGTCATTATTATTAATAGGTGCTTATGATTAAATAACATTAAGTCTACATAAATCTTAACAGTTTAAGTCTTTAAACCCATCCCTGGTTTTGATGGACTAAACCTTTGAACTGAAAAAGGGTGTATATTATGTGGTTAATTTTTCCACTTGTTCACCTGATTTCATGTTTTTGATTGTGGTTTAAATTGACCAGTTATTGGTTTTAGCTTCTCATCCTTCAATGTCCTTCCCTCTCAAAGCTCCCACCCTCACGTCCAGCCACTCCAGACCCAGGTTTTCTATCTGCGGCTGAAACCTAATACCTGTCAGGAGAGAGCACTTTCTGTCCAACCGTCGGGCCTCCTCCAAACACACACACACATGCACAGACATGGTGCACATACGAGCAGAGTTTGGTTCACAATCAGGGCTGTGAAAATACTGCAGCCTTATCTGTCTAAACATCAAACCGTTCACCCCTTTTACTCTCCTCTTTACTATTCTACATGTCAGCAGTCTTTTTTTAAATTTCTTTATTTAAATCCCGTCAAAGTCCCACAATATGCACAAAAGCAAATACATAGTATTTGATGTAGCGAAAAGGATTTATAACAGTAAACTATAGAGAAATGTAATTTATAGACGTGTTGAGGTCAGAAATAGGTGCAGAACCAAATGTGCGTGTCCCCTCAAGCTCCATCATGTCCACCTGTTAATCCTCGGTCTTACAACACTGTAACAAAACAAAATCCTCCAATTATCCGGGCCCAGCGTGCTGCTAAGTTAAGCTACCTCATACGCCCCGCTGAGATACCAGTGTGTGTGCGAGATTGTGTTTCAGAAAGGAAAGAAAACAGAGCAGGAGCTGAGGCCCGATGTTCACGTTGGCTGCAGCATTGTTCCAGAAGGTAACAATCAAACACTTTACAAACATAAACTCGGTAACTGAATCCAAACTGACGGACATGCAGTCAGCGTACTCCAGATCTTCAAGCACGAGTTTGTGTGTGTGTTTATGTCAGAATTGCAGTCAAAAGATAGCAAAGATCTTTGGATATAGTTTTTAATTCCTGCTTCAAAATTACAATTTATTTTTGTCCACTTAACCAGCCTGACATGTCATGGATGCATTAGTTAATATGTGTATGCGCATCTGTGCTGTGTGTGTGTGTGTGTGTGTGTGTCTGTCTTTGTGCTTGTCCCTGATTGCTTGCAGTAGCATTATTAACCTTGCAGGTCAGGAGCTGTAAATGAAATGTCAAACATCCTATCAGTTAGGAGGAAGATATCCCCTCTTCCTGACTCCCACTCTTTCACGCGCTCAGTCTTTCACCAGCCGCAGAAATTAACATTCTTCACATAGAGGATGTGGCGCTAGCAATACTCAGATGCTCTGAATAGCAATTAAGTGACGATTCCTGCAGAGTCCCATCTCAAATGCAGTATATTGATATGGAAATTAAGGTAAATGAATCTCATCCAGGGAAACTTGACCCTAACTAGCTGGTCCATGCCGGTTCGTCAATCAGCAGCAGAAGAGCGATATCGGCGCATAAACATCGCTGTGCAATAGATTTGAAACTTGCGGCTATCATTATCATCCTCTGATACTGTCATTACAGTATCTTCTCTCCTTTTGTGGCTTCCCCTTCTAACCTCTCGACTGAGGAAAGAATGCAATATTGCTTTCCATTCAGAGGAAAAGGGGAGACAGAAATGTGAATTCAGGGTGCAGAGCTGGTAGATGGAGCCTTCACAAACCATCACGGAGCTTTGTGCTCTGCCAGCGGTCATGGCTATCATGTAAAGCAATCTTACCTTGAGTGTGACCAATCAGTGGAAAATGTAACGGCGTATTGTCCTTGATTTGGGGGGGGGGATCTTTGATTAGAGGTTGTCCTTTTCACGTACGACTCCTCTGATCATTCTGGTAAAAATCAGCCTAACTGACAGATGACAGACGCAAAAGCAGAGATCCTCAGAGCAGTAACATACACTGTTACGGCAAAAGTATTGAAAAACGTTCAGTCTTCACATCGAAAATATCCCACATGCTGACAAAGCGTAATTCTAATTCTAGTGTTGGTCGCTAACTTTCGCACAAAAAGGCCATATAAAAGGCAGGCATTAATTTTTCATTGATTTATTTCCTCGGTAACACATTTGCAGATGTCAAAAATCACACAGCTTTTGCTCTTTTCTCTTCTTTAGTGAATTCAAATACACAACAACTGACCCTTCAGTTGGTACTATAAGCTCCTGATACAAAAAAAGAAAAGAGGAAAAAAAAGCCACAGTCATCATATTGCATTGTCCAAACAAATAATTGCAAATTCATGTAATACCACTTTCAAACTTAATGGTGCAAAGTTATGGCTCATCTTGCGAATAAAAGATAAAATTGCAGCTGTGATAACTTTCCGCTGTTGTA
>JAOWBL010000683.1:0-16992 GCA_028564865.1 Zenarchopterus dispar | reverse complement strand
ACACACACACACACACACACACACACACACACACACACACACACACACACACACACACACACACACACACAAAACTCACACATAAACTCCACCTATTTTAAGGATTGTCATCCCAGCCTGATAAACTAGCTACCATGTTATTATTCCTGTCTGTCAGGTAGCTGCCGGGGGTGGCTGCTCACCTCACAAGTAAATATTAACTGATAATCTACAGACGTGGTGAGAACCTGAGCTCTGTCAGTTCCTGACCAACTCCTATGATATCTGAGCTGACAGAGGTGAGATAAGCCAGGGAGGCTGAGGATACGCAGCTGGGCTGTAAGGTACTGCAGGATAGGATTTGACACCTGCCATCACTAATGTGGACATGAGGAGAATTATGCATAACCGAGGACGGCTGAGTGATAAGACTGACTTTACAAATGCAAGATATGACTGGAGATATGGAGATAACTCATATCACGTCTGAAACTTGGAGACCTGGAGTCCTGCGAGAGCAGTAATGAGAGACATTCTGGAGCATAAAATCCCCACAACCAACCCTACAAGTATTTAAATATGTGGGCTTCAGCTGCAGATTTATCTTGCTAATTAACACATTATCAAAAGCCTAATGTGAAGAGGACAGAACTTCTACTGGGATTTAGCTGATTCCCGAAGATGTCTGTACATTTCTGGGCACGAGGGCATGCACTGTCAAAGAGTACCCAGTGGAGTTTTATAATAACAAATAATAAAAACACAGCTAACAATAACCATAATGATTCAACCTTTTATTATAACAGTGCCTATTATGGTAAAAGAAGAGTCTTCATCTATTTGCACTCACTTGGCCTCCAGAGCCAGAGCGATGATCCCAGCAGCCAGCGGGGCTGAAGCGGACGTTCCCGTGTGAGACTCGGTGCATTTCTGCCTCAGGTCTGTGGTCACCTTAGAGAAAAAGAAAATACTACAGGAAACAAATACTAAACAGAGAGGCGCAATTAATATGAGACACTGGTTCTCACATTAACTGTGAACTTCATTCTACACGCGTCAAGTCAAGGGAAGGCCAGCGACAACGGGAGCTTTGCTTGCAGCATTATGAAATGAAAAGAGGGAAAGAGGAGGTGGGCGAGGGAACGAGTCAGTACGTTGAAGTCTCAGGTCTGTAAATGCCTGCCAAAGGGTCACTGGAGGGGCAGTGAATGTCAACGGATTCAGTTCAACCAGTTCGGGCTGCGGCCAGACGGAGTATGTTAACACTCCAGGTATGCCTCAGCTTTGGTTGTCTGTCAGTACCGGGGAAGCTAATGAGGGCCGACTGGGTCATGACGAGGACACGTCAGAAATGACAAAGAGGCCAGAAGCGAGGGGAGCTATGAAGGTTAAGGATGCGTTCTTTGTTTACAACTTTTGGCCTGACAGATTGTAGCGCTAATGACTATTATCTGCAGAAAGATGTCTCTGTATCAGAGGCATAAAGAATGGGAGGACAGCTGTCTGCATAGGTTAACTGTTAAGCAATATTAAACACAGAAACAAATAATTAACAAGCCAACTATTTCAATAATCTAGTACTAGATTAAATCACTTTTATGAGGCTCTGTTGTGTTTCTTTATTTCATGATACTGTTAACTTTTTTAAGCTTTGGACTATCAGCTGGACAAAACCTGCCATCTAACCAAAATACCTATAATTCCTATAAAACGGATGACATGTATTTAACCTACTGATAACACTGACGTTTAATAAGAATTTACTGAATAACGACGGATTAACTGAAGGCTATTTGTTATTGACCAGTTAATAAAATAACCATCACCTTCAGCCCTGCACTCAGTTTTATTTTTGCAAATAAAGCTGCCAAATCACTAAGAAAAATGTCAGTTTCCATGCATTTGATAATCAAGAAACTCTTTGATTTTATGAAAACAAAAAGTTTTGATTTTCTGTCTTTCTGTGACAATAACACTATCAAGAAAAGTGTCTTGAAGGGCACTTGGCAATCTTTGTATTCTTCTGCAGCTCTGTGGTAATGTGTTTATCTAAGCAAACAGCTACGACTTGGTCTTTCAAACACAGAGGTTTACTCACAGCAGAGGGCTGCCAGTGAAATTCTTTTTCACTAACGTCTCCACAGCTGTTTATTTCTGGCTTCCAGTTGCTAAAATCTGATTTCTTAAGAGGGTTATAGGGGCCCAAATCTGACTCCCAAATGAAGCATTAGTGATTTCTTGCTGGATTTCTTTGAAGGCCAGCTTTGCTGTCTTAGTAAGCACAGCGTTCCATCAGAGTGAACATAAATATGAGCTTTGCGCCGAAGAAATGGCGTGAAATCACTAATGCAACATGTAGCGGCCTCCCTCTGCTAAAGCAAAAAATTCAACACGATTCCATTAAATTTTTTAAAAGAAGACTTTAATTTCAGCCCTTTGATGAATTTCATTTGTTTGCCTGCAGCAACCCTTTGG
The DNA here is from genome assembly GCA_028564865.1 of Zenarchopterus dispar. Taxonomy (NCBI): domain Eukaryota; kingdom Metazoa; phylum Chordata; class Actinopteri; order Beloniformes; family Zenarchopteridae; genus Zenarchopterus; species Zenarchopterus dispar. The sequence goes on along the minus strand of JAOWBL010000683.1, from coordinate 14,538 downwards.
TATATTTGGGAGAGAATGACAGATTCATGGCCGTTTTATCTTATTGTATATCCCCGAGGCAAGGCTTTCATCAGCTGACATGCAACTTGAAGGAAGAATGTGGCTTTTCACTCTTTGTTTGTTTCCCTCATTGTATGTTCCACTTGAGATGCTCTGGTTTTTGACAGTTTGATTTCATTTTATTTCTGCCACGAGATTAATGTGAAGACGCACTCAAAAAAGGTTCCTTTTAGGATGCAAATGCCCCACTATTTGGTAAGTGTGACTTGTATGATTACTTTTTTAGATCTTGGTGTTTAAAGTAAAAGTATGAAAACAATTCTCACAAAAAACCCCCCCAAAAAACTGAGATATGTGTTTATAAGTGTACGTCTGCACTCACTATTTGTTTTTCCCCTGGATTTCCAGAGCTGAAGGTGGTAGCGAGGGTGGAGGAGCAGGGCTCGCTGTACCATGGCACATTGCCAGACTGTGTGGTGCTGCTGATGGACAGGGTATAAATGCTGTTGGTGTAGCCATCACAGTTGCAACTGTCCTGTTCCCGGCCACCATTACCCGAGGCCCAGACAAAGATGGAGCCCAGTCCTCCGCGACCCTGTAGTAAAAAAACACGAGTAGCTACTTAACCAAAACCAGATGAATAAAGAGGAAAAAAAATCATCTTTCTATATTGCTAAAAACCTCTAAAATAATCTTTCAATAAGAGCTTGTTTATGTGTGAAAAACTGTCTTTGACAAAGATGTTCCTTTCATTTCTTAAATGGCATGTCATTTATGCGTCTTTTCCCCGTCTGCAGGCACAGCTCGTTAATACATGAAAATGTTAAGATGAACAGATCACAGAAAAAATATTATTTTTCACTATATATTACCACATGTAGTCAAGCTAAGCATAAGTCAAAGGTGATTGAATGACAGCAGTTATCAGGCAATGAGAGCGCAACATCAGTATGTATATGATGTGAGCTGCATTCAATTTAGTTGCTAACAGATTGAAATCTTGCCTTTGCATGTATGCGTTTTCTTATAGCTGTACCAATAAAGGCATTTCTTTATGAATTCAAAAACACCACCATGACCTGATTGCTATATTTGTTGCAAGACAGACAAACCTTTTGTTCATGCACTTATCTCCATCTGAACAAATTATTGCAAGTTTTATTTTCTGAAACCTCCAGAAATCAGCGGGTTGCTCGTGGCTACATCGAGAAAATGCTACAGTTGTGTTCTTAAATTGTTGACAAAATCATCTTAAATGTACCTTTTCAGAGGTTTTCCTTTCCTTTTTCCTTCTTCAGATTCACTACTTCCTTTTTTTTGATCAAGGTCTTTTTCTTTTATTTTGTTTTTACAATTTATATTTTACAACTTAACAAAGGTCCAACAGAACAATAACAAGATAGCAAATCCCCTCCAGCCCTGGCCCATCCCTACCCCCACCTCTCTTTGTTCCCCGAATACCAGACTTACAGTATCAGCAGTAGAGGATACAGAGTTCAAAACACATAATTCACACCAGATGTAAGGGGAAAAAAAGAGAAGGAAATAAATGGCAGAAGGCAGCAGAGGTTTACAATATAATATTACCTGCCTTTATATCTTCAACAAACATTAAGAAAGGCTGTCAAATATGATAAAATTTTCTAGTAGACCCCCTGACTGTGAATCTGATCTTCTCCAACTTGATATGGTAGATGATTTTCCTAATTCAGTGACCATATGTTGGAGGTGTTTGGTCTTTCCATTTCAATAGTATCAGTCTCCTAGCTAGTAGAAAACAGAAAGCCAACATAGTTCTTTCCCACATCTCAAGATGGGGGCCCGACTGGGCTACGCCAAAGAGCACAATAAATTGAGAGGGCACTAACCCTTTCCTAAAAATCTTAGAAAAGGTCTCAAAGATAGACTTCCAAAAAACTTAATGCTTCAGACATGTCCAGAACATGTGTAAGAGAGTGGCTGGCTCTTGTCCGCGTCGGTCACATATAGGTTCCACATATAGCCCAGATCTTAGAAAGTCTAGCTTTAGACCAATGCAGAGGGTGTAAAATTTTGAACTGAATAACAGCATGTCTCAGACAGATGGAGGAGGAGAAGAGTCTCTGTACTATTTTGTGCCAAGTGTCATTTGTGATTGGTTCATTTATATCCATCTCCCATTTACTTTTGAGGAGGTCCAAAGGCATCACGTTGTGAGAATACAATAATTGGTATACTGTGCTAATAGTTCATTTTCTAACTAGTTTACAATTAAAAGTTGAGTCCAACAGACAAGTTGGAGGGCACAAGAGAAAACATTTGAAGTTTTAAAATACAAAATTCTGAAGCTGCAAATATCCAATAAAATGTGATTTAGGAATATGGTATTTTTGTACCAACTGTTCAAAGGAAGCAAACTTGCTATCAATATACAGATCATACAGTGAGACCATACCTCCCCTGGACCGCTTATCAAAGACCCCATTTATCAATGATGGGATAAACATATGATTTTTTTGCAATTGGTGTAGCCTGAGGAAGATCTGTAAGGGAGAAGGAATCACTAAACTGGTTCCAGATCTTGAATGAGTGTAAAACTACTGGATTAGATGAAAAGTTAGAAATGGGCTGTGTGAATGGTAACTTACAACACAGCAAGGCTCATAAAGAAGTGAAATTTACAGATGCCTCCTTGAGATTTGGCCATTCAGTCTCAGCATTATCATTACCCATACAGTATAGCAATACTCTAACTACAACAGACCCACAAGTGCCATCCCTCCCATTGTGTCAGGTCTCTGAAGAACACTTCTCTTTATCCAGGGCATTTTTTTGTTCCAAATGAAACTTGATATCCGATTATTTAATTTAGTAAAATCAAGATTTAGTTAAAACGGCAGGAGACACTGAAATGTATATAAAAACTTCGGTAATAAAGTAATCTTTACTGTATTAATTCTTTCACCTAAAGGGAGAGGGAAGGTATCCCATTGTTCAATGTCCTGATTTAAACTTAATAACAGCGGCTGGTAGTTAGTGGCATAAAGATCTTTGTTTATTTGTGATCAATATGCCCAAGTTTTTTCCCCCCAAGTTTTTAGGGATAATTTTAAAGGGAAGTAAATTTCCTGATGTCTCATCATTACAAGTGCCAAGAGGGATCAGTTTGTTTTTCTGAATATTCACCCTGCAGTTGGATAATTTGCCAAACTCCGCTAGAAAACCATTAACTTATGGAGGCTCGAAAGAGACTGTGATTGTGTGTGTGTGTATATATATATATGAAATGAAAATAGCTCTTATGAACTGGGGAGAAAAAGGAATATGCTCTAGAAGTGGGATTACAAAACCACCACACACCCACTACACTATATGTTTTAAGAAGAAGTTGGATATTGTGTGCTGATTTAGGCGAAGAAGTCTTTTTAGAGGAACTGCAATCTAAGGCAAGGGAAAGTAGGCAATTTATATTGCCACCAAGGATAAGATGGTATGATTTGGTAAAGCCTCAGTCACAATGAAATCATATAAACTCTATGGCCAGTGTCCAGGAGAAAATCACCTAATTTTCTCAGGCATGTTGGTTGCTCTTGCGAATTGAACTGCAGCTACACAGAGTTCCTAAAAAGGCTATAGGAAACTATTTCCCCCTCCATGAAAGTCTACAAACTCCAGATTTTAATACAAACTGGGAGATTTACATGAACCCACAGTTTGCAGGAACCCTTGAGACTGAAGTTTAAGCGAGAAAAGAAGTTTGAGAAGAATGTTAGATTGTCCCAATTTGGTTAAATTCTGGCCAAGATGACTGGAAATGAAAAAAGTTGCCCTGTCATAATAATGTAGTGCCCTGCAGAGTCAGAGTCAACAGTAGTCATTGTAAATGGTATACTTTTATTGATTAGGATGGCTTCCCCCCACCCCCCAGTATTTCAGTGGAAACTAGAGTGATAAACTTGTCCTGACCATCCTCTCTTAATTCAAATAAGTCTGTCATGTGCAAGCACATCTCCTGAAGAAATGCAATATCGGTTTCTAGTTGTTTTAGGTGTGCAAATACCATTTTAAGGTTAACTGGATGGTTAAGTGACTTCACACTCCAACTCACAAAGTTGCCTGAGAATCCATCTGACCCTCTGGTGGAATCAGGATCACTCATAACCTCCTGAATAGGAGATGTTATGCACTTTAAAATTCACAACTAGCTGAACAAAGAGAGGACGAAAGAAATAGAAAAATGAATCCCAAAAATGAACAAGTCTGACATAATTTCCCAACCCCACTCCACTAAGTGCCCAAAAGAACAAGGTGAACATGGTATCTCTCAAGAAAGAATCCACACATATGTGTTTGTGTGAGAGTCTCTACAGAGCCATCCAGCTCCCAATGAACGCTTAATGAAAATTAGTACAGCATATTGTTATTGTGACATTACAACATCTGCTATATGTTTACATAAGAAAAAAAGGAGGGAGGGGGGTGCGATGACAAAGGACTCCTTTAACCCCCACATCACTTATGGAGTCAAATCAATAATTTAAAGGAGTTAGAAATGCTTTTTAACGTAGGTCATTGCTTTTTCTGCGTCTGTGAATTCCTTTTCTTCTCTGTTGTGTATGATACAGAGATGAGCTGGAGACAATATGCCAAACCAGACATTCTGATGGCTGTGAAGTAGCTTTCTGACCTCGGAAAACGCGGCTCTGGGTTTGGCAACTCTTGCGGTATAGTATGGAAAAATAGTGATGGGTGCACACCCGGTTCAGTATCTCAACCAAGTCCACAAAACAGTGGAGCTTTGCCCATATAATTCGTGGTTTCCCGTTGGGTATTCTTGGAGCCAGGCTTCGGTGTGAGTGGTCAATGAGCACATTCTTATCCAGCTGTAGGACTTCTCGCAGCAGCTTTGAGATTGATGTTGTGGAGACTGATCCAGTCGACTCTGGTACCCCTAGTACCCAGATGTTACATCGCTGTGCTCTTCCTTTCATGTCCTCGCACTTGTCCCAGAACTTGGCACCTCTGTTTTCAGGGTTTTTACCATGATCTGCAAAGACACCGCCTCGTCTGACCATGTTGCAAGAGAAGAACCTTCCATTTCAGGGACTCGGAGTCCTTCTCTGGTGTAGCTGACTGTGTGGGAGACGTTCCTGCCGAGTTAGCACTAACAGTGTGGCTCGGGGCGGTGTTAGGCCTAATATTCGCTGCTCCAGTGAATTTAAACTTGCGCCATTCGCTCAGATGTAGACCTAGACTCAACTTTGGAAATGTTTTCAGAGCAGATTGGTCGATGTTTTTATGTGCCACGTGTTTATTAATTTAAATGAAAAAGAAGTTCTGATTCATTACTTCCTTTAATGAGATGGATTTGTTCACCCACTGACCAACACCGCTGACCCTCTTGTTCAAAACAGGCAAAAAAAGGGAAAAAAGCCTGATTATAGCCTGAGGTTTGTGGACCGGTTTTTGCTGATTGTCCCCGAAGCTAGGCTGGAGACAAAGACAGAGGGCGTCAGAACATCTCCCGTCCAGACTCCACAGCTCTGAAACAGCCCTGAGGTTGAGAATGACCTCAGCATCCTTTTGTTAGCATCCTGCAGACTTAATTTAATAATCAGTTTTAATTAGTCTTCCTTCAGCTGTCAAGATTTATTATACCTTTCTTCTTCTAAACAATATATTCAGAAAAAGTACTCTTTTCTTCTCCAGACCTTGTTATCTCTTTGTCTTTGATGAGTATTAATTTACTCAGGACCCACATTCCTGCTGTTGATTATTTATTACACCCTGTCTTTGAAAAATCAATGAAACAGTTAAAGCTGAATCTTATATCAATACGTGGGGGGAAAAAGCAACCCAGACATAGCTATTTTCACTATAAAACTGGATGAAAAAAGCTGCTCGTTTCATCTACAGTTTTGACGAGGTGGGTGGATTATTTTTGGAGAAAAAGAATAGCACCACCAACAAAAAACAAAGAAAAATCTGGGAGAAATAAATGGGTCTATACAGCTTCACCCACAGATACACAAAAAAACTCCACACAGATGAAAATGGTCTGGGTTCAGTAGGCGTCATGTCTCCCTGGATACCGGATTATTTACTTCCTAATTTCTTTTGTTGTGACGTAGTTTTTTCTGGCAATCGTTCATCAGTGAAACACTGGGGTCATAACTCTGCAAAACGATCTTGATTGGACCTGAAGACAGATTTCAAATGAGCTTGTTCAGAGCATTTTTACAAGAATTATCTGTTTAATTTTCTTAATGGATTCCTATAACACCATCTCACAAATGATCTCTCTTTAGAAAAATGGGATGCATGTGCTTTATCGCATTGTGTGTTTTCAGTCTGAATAGAACTGTGTACTCACACTAGAAGTTGTATATAACACACCTAAACTATCCATCTCAATTTATGACCCAGTGCTGCCTTTGCTGCAGGTTACAGAGGCAAAAGCAGACGATAACGCCGGAGTGCCAAGCCTTATCTCTCTGCTAGGAGAACAGACGCTGGACCAGAAAAGCACCCCCCCCCCCCCCCCCCCCCCCTTTTTTTTTTTTCTCTGTCAGGTATGTTTTCCTCACTAACTCAACCAAGAAATATTGAGTATTTTGAAGTATGAAATATGAGTTATTTTATTCTACATTAAAAAATAAAATACAGTTTCATTCATTTACATGCCAGATACCACTGCTTTTCAAACTAATCCCACTCTGCCCCAAAGGAGGGGCAATTAACAAAATCACCTTGAGTTTGTCCTTTTTTGACAGAACTTCTCAGATAATTATCTTCTATTAAATACAAATTTTATTATACAGGTGAAGAAATGTGCAGGCCTTTTGGGAAGTTAATTTATATAACAAGAACACTGACACATTCCTGAACACCAAGCAGTAGAAACATTTCTACATGTAAGCTAAACTTACGCACAATTTTTCACCATTTTTGGGAAATTACTTATTTGTTCCAGGAAGTTATTGGTCTTGTTATTGTACTGAAGTCTGCCCCCCGTGGTTGTGTGTTTCCTCTGGTCTAACCAGAATCCAAACTTATTGCCGATCCCAACTGGTTATTTTATGCAGTGCTCAACATCATCTCATCGGTTATCTTAATAATTTATCTTTCCAGACAGAAACAGCGCAGGGGATCCTGTTTAAAGGGAAGCAGACTTCAATGAAGGAATCGTCTCCCAGATAACTAGTCTCCCTGTCAAACCACATGTGGTACTGGCATACATTAAACAACAAGTTAATTACTGAGCTTTACAGCTATTCATAAGAAGACTCTGTTACTGAAAGCCGCAATTTCCACATGTCAATCTTCTCACCTAATTAATTTCTGTAAGAAAGTCCCCCACTACTTTAAAGGGCTGCTAGATATTCATTCTTTGAGGACGGAAAAGGGGAGAAAGTGGAGAGCTGTGTGAAATATAAATACAAACACAATACACGGATTTGCAAATAATTAGATTCCTTTAGACCAAATCCTATTACTGAACTCTAAATAAAACATAAATGGAGGTGCGACTACTACTGCTGACATCTCTGTCAAATTTATACATTAAAAAAAAAAACACTGAAATTTTTGGGTTGAGATTGCTTAAGATGTGTTCTCCTGTTTCAAATCATCCTGCCTATCGCAAACCAAAGCTGACATCCACCCTGCTTACCACTGTGTTGCATCAACTTTTTTTAAATGCTCTGTAAGTATTTTTGAAATGTGAAGACAAACTGCTGAAAGTTCTGAAAGCATTTTTTCCTCATTCCTGGTTCATGCAGTGTTTCTTCTGCTTGGCAGCCTATGGCCTCATTTGTCAAAGTTTTAATTTAGGGTTCCAGTAGGTGAAAGATCTGGACTCCAGGCAGACCAGTTTAACACATCTTGTAAAATATGATGTCTTCCCTGCTGCCTCAAAACCTGTATATATTATGCAGAATCAATGATGCCTTACCAAATATGCAGGATACCCTTGACATATGCAATAATGAGCCCCTATAACAGCACAGTTGCAAGGTTTTGAACTGTGAGCTGATGTGCTAGAAAATGTTGGATTTTTTTCTTTTTTTCTTTTAATTTTAGTTTTTAGTTGCACCTGGATGCAGGGACAAAAAAGTTGGCCGACAGTGTTTTTCAGAACTGTTTGGAGGCCAATCCAGAATCACGTTTGTTTCTGCTGCAGCCCATCTTACAGCCTAAAGATCACATCCAGTCAAGCTAGGTTTTCATCACTGACCCTTGTTTCATGTAGATGACAAAGGCACTAACATCTTAGTGAGTTTGAGGTGTGAGACTTTTTTTTTAATTGCTAAAGTCTTTTCCAAAGTGATGAATCTCTCTCCATTTCAGCTCCTGAACACATCTGCTTCTTCGGGGTGATCTTCTTGCTCACTCTTTGCCAATTCAGCTTATATTAGTTTTCAAATGTTCAACCAGGTGGCGTTATCTAATATACTTTTCCAGCTTGTTGTTCTAAATGTTTAACAGTGTGTTGCTGGGATCAAATTCAAAACAAACAAGTGTCTCACCCAGCATCCTAACTTCTTTAAAATCAGCGTTTTCCAAATGCAACCTTATGCTCCAACAGACCTTCATGACTCCCTCAATGAAAGCTTCCTTGGCTAGCTTGGCAGGGCCATCCAGTGACTTGCCATCATCCTCTGGGCCCCAGCTGGCACTGTAAATGTGTATGTGCTGAGGGTTGAGGCTCAGAGAGTGAGCCTCGACGGCATCTGTCACATCTCCATCCAACATGCGAACTCCTGTTTAAAAAAAAAAAAAAAAGACAAAAAAGGGAAATGCAGATTTTGTTACTAAACTGGAAAAGAAATGAACAAGAGGTAACAGAATAAGAGTCAGCACTGAAATTTCAGTATCAGATGGATGTCGAGATGTAAAACTCTGAGGATGCACACAAACACAAAGAACAGCATGAGATGGCAAAGAAAAGAAAACTTGTCAAAAAAAGAGAAAAAAATGGGTTAAAACAAATCCCCATGTTATTTTCAACTACAACAAGAAAAACATCAAAACAAAAAATAGGAGACAAAAAGACTTCATTAAAAATACAAACACTTTGCTGTGTTGGTGAGGGCCCCCGAGCTTAACTCACTGGAGCTGTTCTGAGAGATGCTGCACAATTTTACCATCACATAAACAAAAATCCTGCTACTTTTTAATCCAGGAAAGCCCGTTTTCTGCCCCCATAGATGCCACAGAAAGAAGACGACAAATCTGTCAGAGTGCAGACGAGACACAGCCACACAGACACACATAAAATGAGCTGAGGGTTTGCAGAACCACCAGCAGACTGGTGTATCCACAGGGTACCACTAAATGTCACCTTTCATCATTCCCTGAACGCAACCCTGTCTGCGCCTTTGAAGTTTGCAACCTCAGATCACTCCTCTGAACATTAATATCTGTAGAGAGGCATGAAATGAACCACCCTGAAAATAAGGTCCATTAGTGGTGGAAGACCCCCGGACATCACAGACAAACGTTATGACTGATGGCGTCCACATTAAGCCATTCCAGATAACATATGCCAGCAGGGATGCGTACAAAGCAGTAATTACTCTGCTGGGGAATGGTTGTAGCACAGGTTTAAGTACTAGTACGCTGAACATGCAACACAGAGTGCGATGTTTGCTTAGTGATCATTATGCAAGAGCTGTACTGCAGCAGTAGAGATGATTACAGTCGTAACAATTCCCATCAACTTCCTGCAGCTTGACGATTCCTTATTAAGACACCGCTGCGCCATTTCCCTGCAGCTACTCTGAGTCAGGGGTAGCAGGTACAGGAGCCGCTCTGAGTGTGCAGGCGGGAGGTGAAGTAGGTGGAAAGGAAAACACAGAGTGAGCCAAGCAGGGTCAATTACAAGTTTTAAACACAATCACTTATCATCATTACTCTGTAAAGACACACACATTGAGCATTAGGGCAAACATGGCTGCTTCTCTCAGACACACAACTACATACTGTGAGCATTTGGGAGGGAATCACAGCTGTTTATAAACAATCCACTGACCCCCTGACGCAAACAGATTCACAGAGGAGTAATTTATGAGTGCAGGGCCAGTGCGCGGCTCTGCTGGGAGATGAATAGTAATGAAGACAAAGAAGGAGAGTTATGAGTAACATGTGTGAACGGGACTGCTCAGGGCTGCATTGGCTCCGCTGAGTCTTGTTGGTTGTCATCATGGTACCGGCAGATTGCTTGACGACAAAAGTTATAAAAAATTCTTCTTGGAATATTCTCGTAAGTGCAAACATTTTTGAGAGAAAAGGGAAATATTTGTGTTCTGCATATCTAGTTTCTTAACGCTGATGGTTTTATCATTGTTTAAGCAAGAGCCTGCTCTAAGAGTTGGAGAAATGGCCTAAATTGGTGACTTACAACTAAATATCCCCTGCATTGTGAAGTCACATGTCTTGGCATAGGGTAAGACTAAATTAGGCTCTTTTTCTTTTTAGTTTTTGTCTAATTTGTAAAAGAAGGACTGAAGCCTCCGGAAAAAGAGTCAAATAAAGATATAAAGAGTCACACTTAAAGAGACAATAAGATTGGATACTTGTATTTTCAACATAAAAATCAGCTTGTTTACATGCACTGTCAGCGCTGAAACACAATCTATTAAGGCTAAAGCATTAAACTCTTTTGACAAACAAAAAAATCTTTAAACCAAAAATACAAAATATTGGTCATTTTAGTTAGACTTTAATGTACAGTCTCAGTGAAGAGGTGAGCTACATATTCCCTAAGAAAAGAAAAGAAAAAAAGGCAGCAGATGATCAAAGGCCAGCCATATCAGTGGCATTGAATCAAGACTATTCATTGCGTGTCAGTGGCTTTTCTGCAGGGCAGCCACACTTGAACTGCTGAAAAATACAGTCAATTAGTCAGCAAACGACTATCTGCAGTGCAGAAAGCATCATAAAGGAATTCAACTATAAAAGCTACTAGAGAGCTACACTAAAACTGTCGTTGTGACTGAAAAGGCAAACCTACAGGAACCCAAGTAGAAAGAATTACTATATAAATTAATTTATATAAATGTGAAGTTTATTGTGCATACAGTTTCTAATTAAGTCCTACCAAACTAATTCAAATGAATAACATGCTAATGATTACTGAACCAAATGAAGACAGATGAACAGAAAAGTGGATCTCACTTACCTCCAACTTTGGCATTATAGGCTACGCCAACACCACACACGCCATTATTCGCTGCAGCTGCAATTTCTCCTGCACACCGAGTTCCATGTCTGCAACGGAAAAAGTCAAAGTCCATAAAAAGAAAACAAGAGCGGAAGAGTATCAAATATTAAAAATATGTCAGAAAGTAAATAAATTCAAACTGTTGCATGTTAAAGTGAAATTAATCTTTGTAAATCACTCTTTTGTACTGGTTTTCAAAAACGCTTTAGTGGAAGTGGTGGTAAAACTCCGCCAGAGCCAAGAGACCCAACAATGACCCCTGAGCCCTTTTGTAACCACAGAGCTCTCATTTTAACAATGGTTCAAATTTCCAACAGCGCAGAAAGGTACTGCTTTTGTTGTGAACATGATGTGCAATTAGAGGTTTCAAGGACAAAGTGGATTTTTTTCACACAACACAATGGACTTCAACTGGGGGAAAAAAAAAAAAGCCTTGGTGCTCCGCTGGGTTGTTTTACTTAGAGGACACATAAGAATCAAAAAAAAGTACAAGTACCGCAATCACGCACACAAATGAAAAATCAATATGTGGAGCAAATTAAATTGTATTTCTTTTCCCAAAGACCTTGAAACCCTTTTTTTCCCCAATCAATTTCTCACAATGAACAACAGTGTACTATTTTCTAACAAAGTTTCAGGAAATTTCAGAAGCTTCCTAAGAAGATTTCAACATGTTTGCTTTCTTTCATTTCAAAGTAAGAGTTATAGCACAGTTGAGCTGCTAGAAATAGCTTAAGTTTTGAACGCATAAAAAATGGGGACTGAAAAAAAAAAACCCATTTCATACATTTATCAGAGTTCAGAAGCATTTGCTTCAACATGTGGGGGATCAAACATACCAAACAATTCAGAATAAAGAAGAATTATTCTAAATAAAGGATTAAAAATGTGACTTATTTTTGGCTGCGTGGTTTTATGCATTACTATTGGCAAAAAACCTGAGAATAAATATTTCAGAATCATCAGTTAAAATGAAGCCTTGAAGAAACCTCCTCTTTTGATTTCATTTTTGAGAAAAAAATGTTAGAAATCATTCCACCTCTTACAAAGGCTTACAGAAAAGAACTTGTTCTGATCAGAAAGCATTCATGTGAAGCCTTCGAAAGAATATAAAGACCTGTCCATAACTGAAAGAAACTATCCACCGGCCATCCAAATAAACTATGGGACTCTATTGATGTAGCTGAATTATTCACAGAGCCCTTCATTAAATATTTCAACCAGTCTGGAGTTTCAGAAATCAGACCACTTTCTACATCTGTAAATTATACCAACAATTCACAATGAGAAGACAGAAGCCGTGTACACCCCCCATCTACCAAAAAAGTCTAAACTAAAATATCTGCAGCTCTGCATCATTCAAAAAAAAAATTCTTTGTGTTTTATAGATGTTTCTTGAAACGGGGTGATCAGACTACAAATAGATGGAGTAGAATGAGGATTAGCCATTTAACACAGCTCATTAAGATCGTCTCCTGATTACAGCACAAATATCTGATGAGGAGCTTCACAGTTTTGCATCTGTCTCTGAGACGTACTGTGTGAATATTATCCAAACAAAGCCAATTACATGAGTGCTCCTGTTTTAGATGAGCCAATCATTATGCTCCTTTTTGTTCTCCCGACCTCACTGGCAATAAGTCGGAGGACGCCGTGTTTTTTCACAGGGTCACTGCACAATGACACTTTAATCTGGAGTCCTGATTAGACTGGGTGGCTCATCAAACTGGCACCAAAAAAAAAAAAAAAAAAAAATCATTACAGAATCTAACCCTTCAGCGAGAAAGATGTGTAGAAAAAATGTTTTGATCAAATCGCACTTATAATCAAATCTTCCATTTCATGATCCGGGTTGTCAGCAAGTATGAGTGTTGAAGTGATTTTCAAACCAGGAATCATCTTCCCTGACAAGGCTTATTTTTCATTGACATATATGCTCTTACACAAGGACCTCGGCACATACGGCAGGATGAAATCCATCACAGACGCAATTAATACCTTGTCATTTCCAACAAAAAGTGAAATGGGACAGTTTTACTGCCATCTAATTTCATATTGCATTAATAATAACACTTGACTTGATTTGGCATCGGGTTTGAAAGAAATTTACTGCATGCTTCAGGGGAGAAACTTGTTAAATGGAGAGGTCATTTCTTAGTTGCACTTAGATGGCCGAATAGCGGCAAAAATAGTTTAGTTTTAAAAACAGAAATCATGCAATAAGGATGGTACAGTCCTTAAACTGACAGATAAAACATTAAGCATGTGAAAAAACTTGAAGCATTGCCTCCAGTCTCAGTTAAACAGACTCTAGATATACTAGATACTCATACAGATGTTGATCTTTTTCTTTTACAGAAGGACATTTAAAGCATGTGCAGTGCTGATCAGACCTTTCAGTGTGTACCCATTGTTCATTGTTTAATTAGAGCACTAAGTAGGCACAGATCTGCCCACACATTACATTTCAGCTCACAACTGCGTGTCTGACATTTGTCTGAGATGCTTTATAAGCTTGTCTACACAAATCAGTCATGTCATTACATGTGGAAATGGTGTAGAGTGGGTGCTAAATGTTGAACACTTTAAAGTAGGAAAACAAAAGCTATATGACTACTGTTCTTTCACAATTTTTTTTTTCTAGTTTTCACACTACATAAATATGAATGAGAAGATTTTATGTTAATGGTAGAAGCTAGGTTTATTGACCAAGAAAGCTGGTCATTAATGCTAATGAGCCACAATTTAGCTAAAAGCACTTTTGTATTTCAATGTACATATTTAATATAAAGCACTTGTGAATAAGATCTGCATTTGGAGGAATCACATCAACTGTTTTAACTGCAATTTAAAACAGCAGTGGGTAAAACTAAAAAAATAACACTGATAACTAAAACCCTTTTACCTTTTATTTGCTGTGCTCCTAATTTCCTCGCAGTCAGAGACCTCAGAGTAAATACAAAAGGAGTGCCGGTTTTTAAAAGAGCACACATTGTGTTGGTATTGTTCTTTCACATGCAGCCAGAGAGCCTCTAACCACCGGCGACAGCCAAAACCACACATTGTTGTGTGAACAGCCAGATGGCTTGGCACAGAACATTAAATGCTTACAACGTGCAGGCATTTGCTGTTTAAACTGCAATTATACCACAAATAGCACTTTAATACGTCAACTGTGACTTTTGCTTAAAAATAAACACACAATCTTTTAATTTTTTTTTTTTTAAACTTTTTCAGGCATGGCTGTGATTTGACTGATGAATCAAAGCCTCACTTAAATGAAGAGAGGTCAAAAGGTGTGGGATTATATATGTATATATATATATATATATATA